>PVKC010006423.1:0-31153 GCA_004027635.1 Crocidura indochinensis
AAAACAAAACAACCCAAAAAGACTAACAACTTGTTGTTAGAAAATTGAATGTGTTTAAGATGTATTTACCTTATCAAATTTGGTTCTATCAGCAACATCAAGATCAGAGGCCGACATGTTTCCCATATCCAACAAGGAAGATGACTGAGATCTGCGATTTCCTGAACTCTGAACACTGAGTTTATTTAGGCTAGAAGTAGATCCAGTTAATTTCCCAGAACTTCCATGAAGACCTAAGAAATAACACACCATTGAAAGCTGTGACCTTCACAAATGAAAAATCACACCACTTAACTCATGACTTTCTTCCACTATCTTGGTCTTGGGGATCACATTGGGCGGTACATTAAGACTACTCTGTAGGGCACATTGCAGAGTATCTTTATCTTCCATTAATATCTGTGAACTATTCCTGAGCATACTGGAAGGATAAGCAGAATCATATGGGTGGACTAGAGAGATCTTAAATACAAATTACTTATTTCCAAATTATTATGGCTGTTTTTGTTTTTGAACACAACAAAGATGATCAGGGATTACTCCTGACCCTGGCCCTTACTCCTGGAAGTATTCCAGGAACCATATGTGGTGCTGGGAATTAAATCTTGGTAAGCTACATACCTTCTGACTATCACTCTGGTTCTTGTTTTTTTTTTCTGCTTTATTTTATTCCATATCCAGTTTTGCTTACAGGGATCTCCTAATTCTGTACTCAGGAATCACAGCCTAAGGTATTCAGGGATGTGCTGCTGAGGATTGAATGGGGAATAGTATGCAAAGCATTCATTCTAGTTTGTTAGCTATCTCCCTGACACTCTATTAAATATAGGATTGAAACTGAAACTACCAGAAATCACATTCCTTTTTTTTATTTTCAGAATTCACATTCTTACCCCACCAAAAAAACAAAACAAAACAAAAAACTCCAACCGAAAGAAATGAATTACCATGATTAAAATTAATACATTCCTGGCCTCAGAAACTGCTTCTCCCCTTACCCAAAGGGAATTAATTATAGCTCTTTAGAAACTACACAAAAAAGTAGAAGGAGGGAGAGAAAGAGGAAGGGGAATGGGGGAATGAGAGGAGAATGAGGGAGGATGGAAGAGGAAAAAGAGAGAGGAGGAAGAAGAAAAGCTTGAAAACCCTTGTTATACTTTAAAAAAATACAACTAAAATGTATTACCTATATCATTAACCATAGAACCAGAAATATCCATATTTAGGTATAATATCCTAGGTACTCAACAGAATACAGGGAAAAATAAAAACAATATGGCTAAAGAACATCCTCTATACATAAAGAAATTAAAAGATTTCATTTAAAAATTTTACCAATGACTTACCATACTATCCAATTTGAGAGTACAGTTATATATGATTCACTGCTACCAAAATTCTAGTGCTATTACAACTACTGAAGCATCCTCTTCTGAAAATATTGCATTTTAACAAAAAATTTAATTCCGAGTTAAAAAGACATACTAAGTCATATAGAATTATTTGAATATTTATATTCTGTATTATTTGCTGATGGTCAGAAGGGACAAAATAATCTAATAAGGTTAGAGATAAATTTTGGCTTCC
Source organism: Crocidura indochinensis (assembly GCA_004027635.1). NCBI lineage: Eukaryota > Metazoa > Chordata > Mammalia > Eulipotyphla > Soricidae > Crocidura > Crocidura indochinensis. The sequence goes on from PVKC010006423.1 coordinate 1,588, forward strand.
GTAGGCAAAACCTGACCAAATCTATAAGACATTCACAATTTCTACAAAGAGCCTGAAAACAGAAATAGAATGGTCAACACTTTTTCTTCTAATGTTTTGATAACAAGTTTTAACACCTGCCGTGTATTTTAAGCTAAAACAGGTAAAATCCCTATTTCCTACATGTGGCCATACCGTTACCATCATATTGGTTTCCTTTTAGCAATCAATACTTGGCAACTCAACTCAGAGCAATCAGTATTTGTGGTGCATAACTTTTTTCAAGACAAACAATTTCTGAACATTAAACAAACATGCATTGAGAAAACCTTCTAATACACTAAGCATACTCACTCTCTGCTTCCTGTTTGACAGCACTCTCTTTTCGAGGCAGTGTAGCTGTGATGGATTAGGTTGCAAGCATCAAAGACAAAGACAAGTTAATAAACTGCATTTTGCACAAACCATGCACAAGAGGAAGTTAAAGCTCTAGTTTAAAAGACACATGCAAAGAACCATGAGCATCAAGTAACAAGAGGTGCAAACACATGTTTAGTTGGTCAGCTAAATGGTTGGAAAGTTATGTGAAAAATTAAATGTTGTCTTCTATAGTAATTTTTTTTATTCAGGAAGAGAATATCTGTTTTTGTATACTCCATACACAATTTTAGATGCTTTTTTTTAAGTTTATGAAGTTGGTCTTTTAACATTTGAAACTAGAACTCCAAGTTTTAGTTATTATTATTATTATTTTTTTTTTTTTGGTTTTTGGGTCACACCCAGTGACGCTCAGGGATTACTCCTGACTATGCGCTCAGAAGTCGCTCCTGGCAGGCACGGGGGACCATATAAGAACTGGGGGATCGAACCGTGGTCTGTCCAAGGCTAGCGCGGTAAGGCAGGCACCTTACCTGCAGCGCCACCGCCCGGCCCCAAGTTTTAGTTATTAATATGTCATTTAAATCATTAATTTAGTGCAGTGGAAACTTATTAAACTGAAGTGGCACATTTAAACACATTAGATTCATCAACATTCTTTTTTTGTCTGTTTGTTTTTGGTTTTGCTTTGGGCTACATCTGGAAATGCTCAGGAATCACTCCTGGCAGTGCTTGGAGGAACATATTGGATACTGGCGATTGAACCCTGGTTGGCTACATGCAGGACAAGCACCCTACCTGCTGTATTAATCACTCTAGATCCATCAATATTATACTAAGAGCTCCACTGTACTTAATGACTTTATTCTACATCTTCAAGGAAATTATATGAGTAGCATTAAGAATTTCAAGGTATCTGATGGAAATATAGTAACTGGCTTTGAAAACAATCCAAAAGACCAGGTATATGTCCTAATATTGATTTTTAGAGATGAGTAAAGAACAAAGCTGCAGAAACAGTTCTCATAAAGAGAATGTGGGCTCTTTTAGGGTGATATGGCATCTGTCCTATATGACATTATATAGCAACTGTTGAGAAAATGTTATGAAACATCCTGAACTAAAATTAGAAGTTAATATGAAGTGCAATGAAATCATAGAATGAATGAAACAGAATGATAAAGGTTCTAACTATAACCTAAAACAAACAAAAAAAACCCAACCAGAATGTATCAACTGTTACTATCCCTGCCAAACTCCAAGGAAAAAGCCCAACTACAATCACTGAAGTCTCATACCAGTGACATGTGTGTTTATATGAGCTCTTACCTGTCTGGGCTTCCTGAAGATCAGGGAATGGAAAAAAATAAAGATGAACATGAAAGGGGCAAGTAAGCAGGACCAGTCAAAAGCATACTCTGAGCTATACTTCTGGCAGCCTGCAGGGCTAACAGACCAGTTCCAAAAACAAAAGCCTAATTTAATAGTTTAGCATCTTTTTTCTTTTTACTAGTCAATAATAAATAATAGGTAATTCCTGTTAATTTAATCATAAGTGGCCTGTATTATCTATAAGCAACAATCAATACTCGGGTAAATTTTTAAATATCTTCAAGTAACCCCCAAAACACATTAAGTTTCAGGCAGTAGCATCTTTGTTCATTGCAGCCTTTTAAGTACTTCAAAGTCTTATTATATTGCATGTAATGCATATTTCTTAAAAGATTCTTTCAACCAGTCCTGAATTCAATTTTGTATTCAAGTTTTCCTTTGGAATTAATAAGATATGAGTTCCTTGGAGAAACAATGAAAAAACTATTTTGCCTACCTTTAAATGGTAGTGGAGCATTAAATAAAAAGAAGATAAAATATGCAAATCCATAACCTATAACTGACATAATACACATATCTACATGTTAGCTTTAGGGAAAAAAATTTTAGTTTATTTTTTAAGTGCTAGGAATCAAATCTTATACATGCAAAGCATGTACTGTACTACTGATTTACAACCCTAGAAAAAATTAGGGATTTAAAAAATGATTATTTTTTTTCTTTAATTTTTTTTTTTTTTTGGTTTTTTGGTTTTTGGGTCACACCCGGCAGTGCTCAGGAGTTACTCCTGGCTCCATGCTCAGAAATTGCTCCTGGCAGGCACAGGGGACCATATAGGGCACCGGGATTCGAACTGATGACCTTTTGCATGAAAGGTAAACGCCTTACCTCCATGCTATCTCCCGGGCCCTAAAAAATGATTATTAAATTTCCTTTGTCTACTATTTATAGAACATCAAGCAGAAAATCACCAAAAGAGGCGGGCCATATATCTGAGGACCTGAATTGAATAGATGGCCTATTTAAAAACAATTTACCACAAAGAGTAAATACTTTTTTACTTTTAACATTATTTTGACTGATTTCAAGTAGATCTTAAAAGATGAATTAAGAGTGGGGTCAAAAGGAGAGTAAATTCCCTAGTGGAATATTTCTGACTATACAATGTTTTATAAAATAAGTAAATTTTCAGAGCAAGTAGAAACAAGACATTTATGATTTATTGCTTTGATTAACTGAAGTTAGCATTTTAAACTTTCAGGGTTTTTTGGGGGGGTGGGGTGGGGGGGTCACACCCGGCAGTGCTCAGGTATTACTCAAAGCTCTATACTCAGAAGTTGGTCCTGGCAGGCTTGGGAGACCATAAGGGATGCCAGGATTTGAACTGGAGTCTGTCCTATGTTGGCCACGTGCAAGGCCTACACCTTCTGCTGTGCTACTGCTCTTTCCCCAAAACTTTCAGTTTCTATTTTAATTTCAACTACTCTTAAAATTAATATAAACCTAATGTGAATACTTTTAAAATTAATATTTTATTTTATTTAAAATTTATTGTCATCTGTATTTAATACATATTTTAAAAAGCCAACATTTAAAATTTTCAAAGATAGTTATTTTTATTTAAGTTTATCACTTAATTTATTCACTATATAAAAATTTTATTTTCTAGTGTTATCAATCATCATACATACTCTCTACCTCTTTCCTCATTATTATAATAGAGTAAGTTATAATTTCAGCAGTTTGAAATTATAAATACCTTCTATATTACATAATTTTAATTTAAAAAAACTGGGGTGATGTTCCTTTTTGGATTCTGGGGCACACCTAATAGTGCTCCAGCTTGCTTCTGGCTCTGTGCTCAGGGATCACTTCTGGTGGTGACTAAAGAACTATAAGTAGTACTGGAGACCTAACTGGTGTCAAATACATTCCAGATAAAAGCCTTAACCCCTGTATTCTCTCCAGGCCACGACAAAATATTTTAACAAGACAAAAGAATTTAAGAACTTAAGAGATAATGGGCTAGAGAGATAATACAGTGGGTAAAGCATTTACTTTGCACCCAGACAACCTGGATTTGATCTCCAGCATTCCATGATAGTCCTCTGAGCACCATCAGGAGTTTATTTTAGAGAAACTTTTTGTTTACCTCCAGTTTTCATAATTTGTAAAGGGATTTTTTCAAATGGTACACTAACAAGTGGTGACAAATATACTTAATGAAAACATTAAACATGTAACTGAATTAATAGTATGTTGTTTACTTAACATAAAAAAGGCATAACGTACCCACAGTGAAACATTAACAAAAATATAAACACACTGCTGGTTTAAGAACAATTAACCTTTAGGATGAGTTAGCATTTCTGTTTCCCAAAGCCTATTGTCCCAAGATTCTTATCAATACTTTACCTAAATTTCACGAATTTATATTTATATACAGATTCAAACCATTTCAAAAGTCTAAGTTAGTATAAGCAATATTTTAGTGTTGCCTTTTTAAAAATTAGTGAATCACAATTACTCAGGAAAGAGACTTTTCCATTATAAAAAAGATCTTTTTTAAAGTGTTACCAAATTTCAATCCTGTTTCCTAATTAATAAAGACACTTAGGGCATAGGCTCTTTTCAACAAGCAAATGCTAAGCTCATTATTCTAAAGGGGAGCTATGCAGACACACTGAGTCATACATGTTGTAGCCACTTAAGGCCAGGTTTTGACTGGAAAAGGCACAGAACTCCATCCAAAAGGAACTCCAGAGATGGTGCATGCAAGAGCAGAATGTGGTCTCAGCAAACCACCTTCCTTGCCACTTGATACTTTCACTGGTTATTCTTCAAATCAGATTTTTGTCTACTCTGCATATTTAGAAGCAACAAAACTAACAGGGTTCAAACATATCTCCTTGGGAAGAAAGTAATAATCAGAGGAGAAAGTTGCTTTTTATAGGACTTTATAGTGAAGAAATTTAGCTACTTGAGTAGCAGGGAAGAAAATACCAGCAAAATTCCTTTTTGAATCAAAATAGCCAGTGAAAAGTAAGAAGCCAGGAATCATTTTCACTTCCCTGTGGAGAAGAATGCCTTGCCATTTGAGTGACTTGCCTGTAACTGATAAAAGGTCTTTTGGGAAGAAACTAAACTCTTAACATGTGCCTCTTACTCTAATATTTCCTCTACTGGAATGCAACTTCATTTTCCAGCTTTTCGTATAAATATGTACTTTTAATTATGGCATGGATATACAATATCTGAAAGATTCAGATTATGTCCAATGATTAATTTACAAACATATTTACAGATATAAGAAGTTTTTCTTCCACAAAGTATCTAGAAATGAAACCAATGCATTAGGCTTACTTTCATTACTTCTTTTGTCTTCTACCTTGTCGAAAGTTTTAGAATTATCGGTATACTTTAAGACATTTTAAATAAGAGATGTTGAACTGAGGTGGCTAAGCTTACCAAACTTCTTGCTTTCTTTGGCGGTGCCAGTCATCTTGATTTTTGCAACTTCAAAGAAATCTTTAATTTCTCTTTCATATAGTCGTGACAAATAATCCATGTAATTCTTTGAAAAAAGAAATTTACTTATTATTAATACCACAAATTTTTTGTGTCAGTACCCCCAAATCCGTTGTGCTTGATTTAAAGTTTGTAGTCAAGTTTATTGATGTATGTTCTTCATAAGATAAAAGTAACTATTCCTACCTTTACAAAAATGGAACAGGGGACAGAGAGCTAGTATAAGGGTAAAGGTGCTTGCCTTGCATGGACTGATCTTAGTTTGATCCTAGATTCCAGAGATGGTTCCCTGAGTCTTGCCAAAAGCAATCTCTGAGCACAGAACAAAGAGTAAGCCTTGAGCACTGCAGGTGTGGTAACAATGCCAAGTCCCACAAAGAAACAAGTATTGCATCAATAAGTTCACAAAATCAAAATTAAATATATTTTAGTTTTATATATAACCTTTCATTAAATATTTCTCTACTCCGGGGCCGGGCGGTGGCGCTGGAGATAAGGTGCCTGCCTTGCCTGCCCGGACCACGGTTCGATGCCCTGGTTCCCCATATGGTCCCCCCCGTGCCTGCCAGGAGTGACTTCTGAGTGAATAGCCAGGAGTAAACCCCTGAGCGTCACTGGGTGTGGCCCAAAAACCAAAAAAAAAAAAAAAAAAAAGAAATATTTCTCTACTCATACTACATACAGCAATCACCTTTGTCAAAAACTTTAGTGACTGCAAAATATTGTTATAGTTTGCTGACGTACTGACATACCACAATTTTGTAAACCGATTCTCAAAATGAGGTCGTTTGAGTGGCTTCAATGTTTTGATAGACAATAGTTTAAATGAAAGCATCTATAATGAAGCACATAAACTGATTAAATCATATTTGCTTACACCTCAGAAAAATGGTATACTCACAACAAAGATACTACAACAGTAGGAGACCTTATATTTTTCCAACACCTAAATTAAATCCTATACAAAGAGTTGAACTAAATTAAAATAAAGTCATGGCAGAACACTGTACCTAGCTCTTCTTTTAAAATGATCATAGATCTAAACTTCAAGTAAATTCCAATCAAAACTGTCTGGTTTTAGAAAAGATTTATTTTGCTTTAGTCATCAAGTGATTTTTTTCAAAAGGTGTAAACACTTGTCTAGTGATGCTAATGATTTTATTATGTGTTTATATATTACAAAATAGACTGTGAATTATAGACCACATTTGAATTCCCACATTTGCTATAAGGAAAGTTACTCAAATGGGCAATACTTTTTTTCTTTTTGGTTTTGGACCATACCTGGTGGTGCTCAGGGGTTACTCCTGGCTCTGCATTCAGGAATCACTCTTGGCAGGCTCAGGGGACTATATGGGATGCTGAAGATTGAAGCCATCTGGGCTGGCCACATGCAAGGCTAATACCCTATCTGCTGTTCTATCTTTCTAGCCCCAAAAATGGACCACTGTTTTCTGTGATCTTCTCATAACTTTATATATATATAGACACCATATATAATATCTACATATTATCTATATATTTATATATAGATAATATCTGCATTTATATATAATATTGTAAAGGAGCCAGAGAGATAAGCAACAGGTAAGGCACTTGGCAGATTTGAGCCCTCCAGAAATGATCCTTAAATACAGAGTCAAGAATAAGCACCGAGTACCAATGGATATTGTCCAAAAATCAAAAACTGAAAGTCTTTTGTTTTGTTTTTGAGCCACACCCACACCTGGCAGTGCTCAGGGGTTACTCCAGGCTCTGCACTCAGAAATTACTCCTGGCAGGCTCAGGGGACCATGTGGGATGCCAGGAACAGAACCTGGGTCAGTCATGGGTTGACTGCATGCAAGGCAAGTGCCCTACTGCTGTGCTATTACTATGGCCCCAATAAAAGTCTTAAAGTTTATTCACATAGTATTAATGATCACTTTTTTACTTTTTCATATTGTTTTTTTTCTGAGGCCACACCTATTTGTGCTCAGGACTTACTTCTGACTTTATGCTCAGGAATAACTCCTCGCTTTGTGCTCAGGGCTCATCTCTGGTGGTGCTCAGGGGACTAGGGTATCAAGGACTGAAAACAGGTCGGCTGCGTGCAAGACAAGTATCTTACCTACTTTAACTATCTTTTCTACCCAATATGATCCCTTCTGATGAACAAACAGCAAATTGTTTTGTACAATCTGTAAAATCTTCAGTCATCTGTACTCAAATCATTCAATAGCTATAAAAAAGACTACATTCTGTGATCAAAATTGAAGTGCACATTACTCAAGTACAAGAGCAAATTACATATCTGTCAAACTGCTACTTTGTCATCTATAAAACAGTAACATGAATAAAGTACTAAAAATCATTCCCTTTGCTAATGGAAATCACAATGACTGGTATCTTTCCCCAAGACACAATAAAATTTACTGGTAGGAAAGGCCAGACAGATAGGACTCTCAGTTCATTCACTTATCAAATTCAGAAATATATCTTTCACTCTGAGATTATATTCATCTTAGCACCTCACACATAGCATTTAACCTGAAATTTAACTAGTATGAGTCTAAATATTAACCTAGAAAGTCTTTTCAATTTTCACTTTTACAGACACCTCCATGCTTTACTACACTTGTGAGATCCACAGGTAGAAGTGAAGGTGAAAGATGATGTCTGAGCAATCTTTAAGACAACTAGCAATCATTAGGAGTATACTAGGAGAGGGAAGCTTATCTTACATAAAAATGGTAGAGAACATATAGTTTTCCCTCTGTAACAGCTATAGATAAGGTTTGTAGTTCTGGGGAAGAGGAAATCTGGACAGTTGGGTTCAATGTATTACATAGCTACTTTTCTCTCCCAGGCTTTATGAAAAGATATAACAAAAATCAGGGCTTTGGGCTGGAGAGATAGTGGAGAGGCTAAGGCACTTGCTTTGCATGTCGATAACCACATGGTCCCCCAAGCACTGCTGGGTGTGGCCCCCAAATCCAAATTTGGGGCTGTTACTGAGATTCAGCAGTAAACAGAAGAGGTACATAGTGGTTCATATCCCTAAAGAAATTGGAGGGTTTTTTATTTATGTCAAAAAATTTTGACCTCTGTGTATATCTAATTACATACAAATAACTATTAATTTTAATTATTTTTTCTTAGTAAAGACACACTGCTTTGTCTGTTTTCTTTCTTCCATTTGTATCTATTTTCCTCCTCTTAAAGAAAATTCTTTTTCTTTGACATTTCTGTAATCAAATTAGATTATAAGGGGCTGGAACACAGTGGATAGTGAGTTTGCCTTGTACAGGGCCAACCAGGGACTGACTCAGCTTGAATCCCAGCATCATGAATAGGCCCCCAGCCTTCCAGGAACGATTTCTGAGTGCAGAGCCAGGAGTAACCCCTGAGCACTGCTGGGTATGGCCCAAAATTCAAACAAACAAAAAAAGCCCAAACAAATTAGATTATGAGATAAAATACATATTTTGCCAAAAGTACAAAGCACAAGATCAGGTAACAATCCTGGGAAACAAGGCAATTTCATTGTTGAAAAAGCTGAGTAATATTATCAATAAAAATATACTGTAAAAAGAGAATGATTCCATACATCATTGCTAGGTTGGCTGTAGTTTTGCTTCTTCACCTTAAATTACATTCATAAATACTGTATTATATATATAGATAGGCTAATAACACTCACTGAGACACAATTAAGAAAAAAGCTTATTGATTATTTATTTGAATATTCACTAGGGGATAAATCACATGTTGGCATAAAACTCTTAAGGAAATATAATATTTAATTATTCAAAATAGTGATCTTCCTAAAACTTCCAGTAATGTAAATATTTTTCTTTAAGGTATCTCCAAATCAGAACTTTTTTGAATGAAAACAAATTAAAATCAGTATCATACAATAGTTAGGTTGTATTTAACACTACAAAGACTAATTCTGAGGCACAAAATTATCTAAAATACCTATAGAAAATAAAGGAACTAATATTTTATAATGATAATTTTAATTTTATCAAGGTTTATACCCTCTTTTTCTTTCCCATTTTCTTTACAATTTTTTTATTATTTATTCATTCATTAATTGATTGATTGATTGAATGGTTTTTGGACCACACCCAGCAGTGCTCAGAGGTTACTCCTGGCTCTGCATTCAGAAATCACCCATGACAGACTGGTGGACCATATGGAATGCTGGGACTCGAACTGGGTTCCTCTTTGGTGGGCCACATGCAAGGCAAACACCCTACCACCATGCTATCTCATGGTTTTCTTTTTTAAGGGATATTAGATATCGAACCCAGAATCTCACATATGCAAAGCAAATGAACTACAACTGAGACTGCTCTTATGTTCTTTTCTTATGATCTCAGCTCAGAAGAAGGGTCATTTTTAACTTTCTAACATACTTTACTTCACAAAGGAATTCTGAAAAGAAAATAAATGAGAGTTCTATTGCCAGAATGTTGCTAACAATATACTGATTGGAATGAGCAATCTGCTTTTTTTTTATTGTTACTTTACATAAATTTCTACATAATCTTTCTCAGAAAGCTGAAACCTGGATATTGGATAGGAATGGGGAAAATGCTTTCAATATAGGATAAAGACAAAATAGGTTCATGATAAACATTAATTCCCTGGGAGAGGATAATCTAAATTTGTTTTTGTTTTTGTGCCACACTCAGAGATGTTCAGATGTTACCCATGAATCTAATCTCAGGAATTACTTCTGGTGCTTCTTGGGAACCATATGGAATGTCTGGGATTGAATTTGGGTCAGCTACATACAAATGAAGCATCCTATCCACTGTACAATTTTTCCAGTCCCCTAGATAATTTTCATTTTAAGATACATTCTAAAATTAAAAGCGATTCTAAAACACACACACACACACACACACACACACATACACACACACACACACACCTAGGCAAAAGGTAGAAAAAATTTTGTGCTAGCAAAAAATAAAATGATTTTGCTATAGAAAATTCTCAGGAAATTCTTTATCAGAACTCTGAATACTAACGAGTTATTCCCTCAAGATAAAACAAGTTAACTTTCTCTAATTCAAAAACATTTTTTCAGGTGACAGTGCCCATACAAGTAAAGGACTAGAAATTACTAGAATATCTTATGCATTACTTGAACTTCTTAATTTTATATTTCTCAATTTCAACTTTGTATTATAACCCATGATTTAGCAAGTTATTTATAGTAATTGTTTCAGACATGAATTGTTCCAACACCAATCCTACCACCAGTATGAGCTCCTTTACAAGAGTCCACAATCTTCCACCCACCATTATAGTCGACCTCCATGCAGGCACAATCAAATTTTCTTTATATTATTTATTACAACACAAAAGCACATAGAATTGTTAAAACTTAAGTCAATAAGTGTCAATTTAAAATAACGATCAGATCTCTACATGGTGTTAGTCAACTCTGTGTCTAAGGATTTATTGGGCTAGTTTGTGCAAGCTGAATCTTCTATTTCATTGAACTTGGTGCTCTTCTATGGAATCTCCCTATCAGATTTGCTGTGAATCCTACTGTGCTGACACTAATACAAAATTCTGAGGTGTTGTATGGCCAGTAGTGGTCACATGGTCCAGGATCTATACATCTGAAACAAATTTGGTGGGTTGGTAGTTTGATAATGTTAAAATATGGAGCTGGGCTGTTTCGTTGGGAAGGCTGTGGCTGTGGGTTGCTGTGACTTCAGGCAGAAAAGGAAATCTGTTTGTCCCCATTTCTGAGAAAACTGCAGAGTAGAGTTTTTAGCCTAGAACACACTACCTGAGAAGAATCAGTAGCCATCATACTCTTTTAGAGCTTAGTGGAGGCTGCTGAGTTTCTCAGGGGAAAGATGGGAGACAAGTTGTTCCCCCTCCATTTGGGGACTATACCATAGTTTTTGCCCAATCTTGTCCCATTTGAAAATTTCTTAATTTTTAAACTCCAGATTCATAACATTATGGTATAAATGGAATGCTTTGTTTCTCAGAGGACAGTTCAGATTTTTCAGTGTTCTTTTAAGTCATACAGACAACACACATATATACGTAAATTTATATAACTATCTGTACTTTTGATTTAGGTTTCCTTAGATCTAAAGAATTTAGAAATTCTTTAGTTCCCTAAGTGACAATGCCAGTAAAATACTATACATATGGCTTCCTACAACAAGTCAAATTATATTATTCTACCAATTTCTCTTTCAGCACCCTCCCAATATACCATATTTTCTGGCATATAAGATGACTGGGCGTATAAGACAAACCCCTATTTTTCCTGTTAAAATATAGGGTTTGGGCTATATTTGCCATATAAGACTACCGCTCTTTTAATACACATTAAATGGAAATTAAAAAACATAAGAGATAAAAAGAGTAGAACCCGCAAAGGTTAACAGTGTATGTTTAATAGAGCTAGACTTTGGAGTGCCAACAATCATTTTATATTTGTCATTTGTGGTGAGTGACTGTAATTTTTTTAATTGTGATCTACATTGAGAGCAGGGAGAGTGGGCTCCCCCCAAAGAGCAGCTGGCTGGGGTTCAGTGATTAATAGGACAGCTAGAGGGAGACAGAGCGCCTCCTCTGTGTCCCATAAAGCTGAACAGAGGACTGAGCACTGAAAAGCCTCATACACAGTGGCTGGATGAGATGCAGTGCTTGGTAACAGCTTCTCTGTGTGCCCTGAAAGAAGAATCAGGACAAGCAGAGGACTGAGTGATGACGCCTGGCAAAAAGAGGGTGGATCACTTGTCCCTGAAGCTGGAGTAAGTTTCAGCATGCCATATATTGATGTATAAGATAACCCCCAACTTTTAAGAAGTTTTTCATGGGTTAAAAAGTCATCTTATACGCTGGAAAATATGGTAAGACAAGCCTTACACAGCTGCACGGTCCCTTCCAGCTGTATCCCAGTCTTCTATAACTTCTTCTGTAGACCCTCTTTGTCTGGCAGCGCTCCTAGGGTTGTTCATCATTCAGGAGCACCAGACATGCCCCTATTTTAGCACAATCACACTATACGTGGAATGCTTTCCCTCTGAAAATTCCTATTGTTCACAGGTTTATTTTTTTAATTTGTAATTCAATGTCTCCTACTCTTATTTTCTCTGATCACTCTGAGTCTAAAATCATCCACTAGTACTGACAGTTCCTAATTTTTAAACTAGAACAATCAGCAGCATCTTATTATAGTATTAATTATTAATTATATATAGTACTTTTGATAGCCTTTCTCCACCAGAATACCCACCAGAAGTTTTCAATAGAGAAGGCAAGTAGTTTTCCCTCTTATCTTAAGGGATATAGTCCCTAAATAGTATTAGCAGACAGCAGGAACGCAATTTCATGCATCTGAATGATACATGAAAAAAAAATCACTGTTCTCTTCTCTAACAGTTAGCTGATATTTAGACAATGGTGTGAACTCATTTCTAGGTCTAGCAAGTTTGGCACCATCTTGTCCCTTCTCTCCTCTGATTTCCCTAATTCTGATTTATCTAATTTGAATCATTATTTAAACTCAATTCAACTTTAGTACCTTCATGAAGTTTTCCTATGATTTCAGGACATGGAATTTCCATTTTAATTTGCCAAATACTTAAAATTCCAGATCAGTACTTAATTTTTTTTAATTTTACTTTTATTAGTATTTTTTTGTTTTTTGAGCCACAGCCATTTGATGCTCAGGGGTTACTCCTGGCTAAGCACTCAGAAATCACCCCTGGCTTGGGGGGATCATATGGGACGCTGGGGGATCGAACCACGGTCCTTCCTTGGCTAGCGCTTTCAAGACAGACACCTTACCTCTAGCGCCACCTCACCAGCTCCTACTTTTTGTTTATTTTTCAGAGGCCAACCAGTGGAAATTCAGAGGTTATTCCTGGATTTGCACTCAGAAATCACTTCTGGCAGCTAAGGGGACCATATGGGATGCCAGGGATTGAATCTGGGTCAGCCATACGCAAGCCCACCACCCTACGTGCTGTACTATTGCTCCAGCCCCCAGTACTTAATTTTTTTCACTTATTTATGTATACTTGTTTTCCTAGCTATCTGTTAGGTTTCCTTAACCTATCTGTGTGCAGATATAGTGGAATGCTTGCTTAATAAAGAAGAACTATGCCACATGCTTAACCAAAAAATGATAAATACTTAGATGGGAAGCTCCTTACTCACATTCATACTCACAGATTCTATCTTACACAAAGAGGTTCAGAGGATAACCATAGCATTTAACTTAACTAAACAGAATTCTTCAGGTCAGCCTAACAGAAAATTTATATGTTCAAAATTTAGCTCTTCTTTATCTGAGCAAACAAAATAAAAATTCTGACTAGATGCTAAGAAATTAAATTCCCTTTTGATTTGCAAGAGGTCTACAGTAATATTTTAGATGTAATTTGGGGACTAAACTATGTAACTACTGATTCAAGAAGATCATACTCTATATTCAAGTAAAAATTAAGGTCAAATCCATACCTTTGTCAGTCCCTCATATTTTCCATAGTCTGTACTCTTTAGCCACTCCATTAGTTTGGCATATCGAAGCAAGTCTCTATGAAATGGATGATGATTAGGTAAAGTCAATTCAACTGAGTGTTGAGCAAGAGTTGAACTCTGATCATGGCCCTAAACGAAGTAGATAAATGTTATAGACAGTACAAAGAAATATTATTGTAGTTGAAAATGCTAAGCAATGATAAGATGTGGCCAAGCAAAACAAACACACAAAAAAGTCAAAACCAAGTACTTACTTTTCTGCATCATCCTGTGTATATAATGGACCACTACATAAAATAATCATTAACATGGAAGAAAGGCACTCTGAAAAATCAACTAGTCATCTCATCTTCTAAAGAAGTAGAGAATGAATATTTTGATCAGGCCTGTTTCCCTCATACCATATCATCTTACAACTTATGGAGCAAATAAACTTTATGGCATAAACTGCATTATGAAACTTACCAAAAAGAGGAGTCATTCAAGATAATTATCTATCCTATTATTTCAATTTGAGGGGTTCTTTTCCCCCTGGGTTATATCAGGCAGTGCACAGGGCTTATTCCTGGCTCTGTGCTCAGGGATTACTGCTGGTGAAGCTTAGGTGACCATATGTGGTACCGGAATCATACCCAGGTCAACCATGTGCAAGGTAAGCATCCAACCAGCTGCACAATCTCTCTGGCCCTCCATTAGAATTCAGTACTATTTAAACAGATAAACTAGAATTTTAATCTAGTCACAGATTTCATTTTTAGTCTTTTCTATAAATGATCCTTGAGCACTAGGCAGGAGAAATCCCTGAGCACAGCTGTGTATGCTACTATCCACTATATACTATATAGTTACTACAAAAGATTTATTATGGTAAATATGTCTATAAGCTATTGAAATTTTCCCAACATATAGCAGAGGCAAAACTCCCCACAATTTGATTTTTTCCTGGCTACATTTTAAGTTCAGTGCATATCAGTCTCATTGCTAAAAGGCATAGTACAAAATCATGAAGTCTCTGTAGAACCAAAAGAGAAAAGGCAGACAACAGTTATCCTTTCAGATAAATACTTCAAAACTATAATAAAGAACACTCTTTATACAAAAAAATTTTCTCAATTTCATTATTATCTTAATTTCACTGATTCTGAGATAAGAATTCTAACTGGAGTAATTGGTTTTAGTTTCTTGAGTATCTTTGCAGATAAAAGTAAAAATTGTAGGTGACAGTATGAAAGATCTGAGAGTCAATGGAATATAGCTGTTAGAAAGATCGCTCTCTACCTGGAATATTACTGTGAATGATATGTAAGCCACTATGATTAAAATAAAAATTATATTAAAAAAAGAAAGATCACTCTCATATTATAATAAGCAAATGTTAAGTAAAATTGGATTTTAAGTTCCATTAAATATATCTATGCAGATATTAATATAAACTTGGATAATATTTAGCATGCTCTGGGAACCAGTGATTTAAGATTTAAAGGCTTTTCTTTGTGGGTTCCTGAGATCAAGCCCAAGGCTTCTCACAGGAAAGCATCTGCTTGTCTCTGGAGCTACATCCTCAGGCAGTAGAGATAACTTTACTACAAGAATATTTTACAGAGGCCCAGGAGATAGCATGGAGGTAAGGCGTTTGCCTTTCATGCAAAAGGTCATCGGTTCGAATGCAAAAGGTCATCGGTTCGAATACCGGTGCCCCATATGGTCCCCCGTGCCTGCCAGGAGCAATTTCTGAGCATGGAGCCAGGAGTAACCCCTGAGCACTGACGGGTGTGATCCAAAAACCAAAAAAAAAAAAAAAAAAAAAAAATATTTTACAGAGATAATTTGCCAACCAAATAATTTGTCTTCCAAATCAAATGAAAGGAGTAGATTCCTCATAAAGATAATTGTATTTAATTTTCAAAAATCAGATGTCATATTCTCCTTTCTTTTCAGCACTAAAAACATTACTTAAAAAATGAAAGATGATGGCAGTATCTTTAAAGTTTTTCACTTGGTAAATAAAAATGTGTAAGTTTGTCAATCTTGAATTTTCATTTCTTTTAACTCTCTTTGATATGCAAATTTTAAAGACTGATATCCAGTGCTCTTAAAATTACTATTATGTTATGATCTACAATCATTTCTACTGGATTCTACTATGCAATAGTTGTATCTTTTTTAGTTGTTGTTTTGTTTTTTGGGCCACACCCATTGATGCAAAGGGTTTACTCCTGACTATGAGCTCAGAAATCACTCCTGGCTTGGGAGGACCATATGCGATGCCAGGGGATTGTACCTCGGTTCCTCCTAGACTAGTGCTTGCAAGGCAGACAGGCGCCTTACCTCTAGTGCCACCGCTCCAGCCCCAATAGTTGTATCTTTTACATTTGGTATAAACTGCATTGCATGAACTGTTTATTTCTTATCTCTAATAATATATTTTGGATCTCAGTAAACTCACATTTGAATAACCCCCTTGAATATTTATATATATATATATGTATTCTATGTATTAAGATGTTATTATAATCAGATAATTTACATTTACACTGCTACTGAGCAGTATCTCCCAAAATGGACAATACTGTCCCCACTGTCCGGGAGTACTAGAAAGATAAAAAAAAATGGTTCGGAGAAACCAAACAATATTTTTTTTCTAAAAAGGGGACAGTGGGCCCAAATTCTAGGAACTTCTGCTGAGAGTGTTATTTTGTAGTAACACCTTACAATAATCATCAGGATGGGAACAACTCTCTTTTTTTCCCTTATTCTTACTCATGGATAGCAATACATATATAACAGGTAGATAATGAATATTTGGTGACTATCAACATACCATAATTCTCCCAAATAATGTCTCACAGCCAGGAAGGGAAAGACTCCAACCTTTTGGCTAGGTGATCCAATGCACTGAATGCAATTCAGTAATGCAATGCAGTAAAATTGAACAGTAAAATTTTCAGTACTTGGGAGGGATATCCTCCTATACCTTTTACTGCACATTCTAAGTGGTTGACACATTCTGGTTTATAACATGCATCACTCACAAGTGAGAATACATATTAGATGTTTAGGACTGAGAAGTAGTCATTTTACATACAATCATTAGTTTACAAGGCAAAGAAGCAAAATCACAATTTCATGTTACAAAAAACAAGTAAGGCTACAGAAGAAACTACCACTTGCTGACTGGTATTTTTTTGTTTGTTTGTTTTTGGGTCACACCCAGCAGTGCTCAGGGGTTACTCCTGGCTCCATGCTCAGAAATTGTTCCTGGCAGGCACGGGGGACCATATGGGGCACCAGGATTCGAACCGATGACCTTTTGCATGAAAGGCAAATGCCTTACCTGCATGCTATCTCCCGGGCCCTGACTGGTATTTTTTATACCATTTATAAATGTGGATATAACATCACTGTCAATGTTGCTGACACTGTTTCAATATCAGTGTCTATTCCCCCCCATCTAAGAAAATTAAGTATAAATAGATGTAATTAGAATAATAATAAATAAATGAAAATGTGAATCAATTATTTCCTATGATATTTCTAGTTTGATAAAGATTATCTTTTTATCAAGAGAAATATTGAGAGTTTCATATCTTTCCCTCATATATTTAATTAGAGACTCCTTTATGCTTTCATAATATCACTATCCCAACATCTACCTTCCTAAGCATATTTGTTTTTCTTCTTTCCCTAAACTGGGAGCTACCTAGAACTTCTAAGTAGCTATTTATTTATCCCATTTAGTTGGGAAATATAGCATCTCTTTATTCCAAGTAAATGGCTGGTATGCATTAGTGTTACTTGGCAAATGTCTAAATAAGAGTAAGTAAGTAAGAGAGCACTAGAAAGAAAGGCAAGCAGAAAGAAATAAAATACCTTTTGGGTCAAAATAAACTTTTTTGCTATAGGATATTAAAAAACTATAAATATTGTTAATAGGGAGCTTAAACCAGCAAGTTATTACCTATAATCAATTGATGTTAAGTTTCACAAACTAAGTACTTGTGTTTGCTACACTTAAGTGTTAAGTGTTACTTGGGAAAAAAAAATCAGAGAAGCTTGAGCCAAATTGAAAATACTCACAGGCACCGAAAGAAAGTAGGACCTGTTATAGAGTTGAAGGAGGGCCTGAGTAAACTAATAAGAAATAAAACACAGTAGATACAATTATTTAGACTCCCAGAAGATAAAAACAAAAATTCAATTAATTCAGACAGGTTTTCTTTCTTTCTTTTTTTTGCTTTTTGGACCACAGCCAGTGATGTTCAGGGGTTACTCCTGGCTATGCGTTCAGAAATCGCTCCTAGCTTGGGGGACCATATGGGACACCAGAGGATTGAACCATGCTCCGTCCTAGATTAGCATGTGCTAGATTAGCTGCTTGCTCCACCGTTCTGGACCCCAGATAGGTTTTCTTGACTAATAATTTCTCTCTCTCTCTTTTGCTGCCTTGTAACTAGCAAAAGGTGAAAAATGTGAGAAAATTACTATACAGAGGTTATCAATGATTTTTATTAAAATCCCTATAAATGGCTTGAGAGATGATACAGTACTAAGGGACTTCTATTGCAAGTGGCAGAGCCCATTTGATCCCTATCACCACAAAGTCCCCCAGAAGCACAGAGCTGGCTTAGAGAACAGAGCCAAGAAGAGATTCCCCAGAAGCACAGAGCTGGGATTAGTCTCCAAACACAGGGAGGTGTGCTCCAAATCCTCAACCTCTGTCCCCCAACCCCTTTACAAAATTCTTACTAATAACACTGTCATAATCTTAGTTATGACATTATTTCTATATAAAAATATAGATAAGTGGGCTAGAGAGAGTGCTATGGGTAAGGCGTTTGTCTTTTATGTAGTCAAACCATGTTCAATCCCCAGCATCCCAGATCCTTCCCCCAAGCACCACCAGGAATAATTCCTGAGGCCAGAATCAGGCGTAACCCCACCATCTCTGAGTATGAATCAAGAACAGAAACAAACAAAACAAAAATATATATGTAAACCAGGACTCAAAAAGTTAAAATTTGGGGCTAAAGCAATAGCACAGTGGCAAGGCATTTGCCTTGCATGTGGCAAGCTGGGACAGACCCGGATTCGGTTCCAGGTATCCCAAATGGTCCCCCAAGCCTGCAGAAGTGATTTTTGAGTGCAGAGCCAGAAATAATTGCTGGATGTGGTCCAAAAACAAAACCACACAAAAAGTTAAAATCGAATGAAATTTATCGTTGAGCTACACATTTTCTTATGAATGCAAGTATACTCATATAGATGAATATACAGAGCCAACAAATATTTAAAACTCTGAATCAAGTTCTAGCTATTGCCTCCAGTTTTATTACAGAGAAAGAAAACTGGCCAGACTGTAAATATGAAATGAGTGCTATTTTATTTTAATAAGTCTTAAATGGGACATACAGTAAGCAAGCCCAGTTGTTTGTTTTCTAGAGTCGGAAAATTTAACTGAAAGGGAGCTGAACTGTTTATACCAGTGACACATGTATCAAAAACTTGGAAGATCAAAATAAAAGTGTGAAAGAATATACTGTGATTCCACTAGACATACCTAAGTGACTTATGGGCATGTACATTTAAGGTGGTCCTTACATACGTGACAGAAAGTTATCACTCTGATAACGGAGTATGATTACCTGTTGAACAAAGACATTGTTGAGGTGGCTGGCCAGTCTCCGGGCAAAATGCTCTCGTAAGTCACTGAAGCGTTGTTGCTGTTGTTTGACTGCTAGTAGCATGTCATGGCCTGCAAGAGAAACAGTTCCCAACTGACTACATGGGCAAAAAGATCCAGGGACTTTCAAAACGATGCAACTAACAGCATTTACTTATAGGGGAATTATAGGGTCACAATTTTAACATATCATAATCTTATTGGCTTACTGGAAAGGAAGAAAACAATAAATTCCGCCTCAGTATCATTAGAGAACTGGTAGGAATGTGTTTTCAGTGCTTCCACCTAGACCTACAAAATCCAAGGCACAGTGACTGGCAATTGCAGGGATATTTTGTTTTATCTTTTTTCTTTTGTTTTTTTTTTGGTTTTGTTTTTGGTGCTTTTTTTGTTTTTTTTTTTTTTTTTTTTTTTTTTTTTTTTTTTTTTTTTTTTTTTTTTTTTTTTTTTTTTTTTTTTTTTTTTTTTTTTTTTTTTTTTTTTTTTTTTTTTTTTTTTTTTTTTTGTGGTCATACCCAGCTGCGCTCGGCTCTTATTCCTGGCTCTACTCTTAAGGATCACTCCTAGCAGGCTCAGGGGACCTTATGAAGGACTGAACCCAGGTTGGCAGTGTGTAAAACAAGCACCTTACCCCCTTGTACTATCACTAATACCCAATCTGTAGTTTAATGACTAAAAAAGCCCTGTAGGCAATTCTGAGGTTAAGGTCAACTTTTGGAACCTCTGGTCTAACCAAATCTTATATTCTCTGCTCTCATCAAAACACCAAAGTATCAGCTGTGAACAGCTCTAAGGAAAATAACTAGAGTTAATGAAGGACAATCAGGAGGAACTGAAATGAAGAAGTTCCTGCTGCCAAGAGAAATATGCTAAGAAATAAGTTAATTTTGTCTGAGTGGCAGAAAATTTAAATCTTAAACTACTTGCTGTTTCACATATTTTGTTGAAAGCTTTCTATTTATTTGTTTTGTTTTGTTTTTGGCAACACTCTTTTGATGCTCAGGGATTACTCCTGGCTAAGCGCTCAGAAGTTGTCCCTGGCTTAGGGGGGACCACATGGAACGCTGATCCTTCCTTGGCTAGTGCTTGCAAGGCAGACACCTTACCTCTAGTGCCACCTCTCCAGCCCTGAAAGCTTTCTATATCAAGTTACAAACTTCCTTTCACATCTTTGATCAGATTTGACCATTGCCAAGGAACATACCTGGCCGAAGAGCTACATTCATACACTGTAAGAGGGCATCAGCTGCATTGGTGCAGGCTTCAATACCTCTGGAAGATGTAAGATCTCCTTCATGCAGTGCCTTTATATGACCTTTGGCCAAGTCCATGTGGTTCTGAAACAGGCATAAGTCACCCTTTAAACATGGCATTTCAAAATTATGGAAAATACTACTTAATCTAGGGGCTCTTTAGTACTATTTTAAATGTCTTATTTATGTGAAAATGAGGAGATAGTACAAGTGGCTTATTACTATGATTTGCTTGTGTTGGTGGTAATTTATAATCACACTTACCACAAGGAACTCTATCTCAGAGAGAAGTTTTACATTATTAGTGTTACTAAGATGAATTAGGTGATTGCTTTCAGAGATCTGATCCATTTGTTCTTTTACACTCTGGAGCATTTCCTCATAACTGCTCAGTTTTGATTCAATCTGATCCACCTCCTTTAATGCCTCATCCAGCAACTTCATCAGGATATTCACTTGCTTTTCAGAGGCCATGATCGACTGGATGTTAGCCTATAAAATTAAAAGCAAAAGTAACATTTGGTATTATTTAAGTAATTAAGGGAAATATAAGAAAAGGTGCTGTTGGGACCCGGGAGATAGCATGGAGGTAAGGCGTTTGCCTTTCATGCAAAAGGTCATCAGTTCGAATCCCGGTGCCCCATATGGTCCCCCGTGCCTGCCAGGAGCAATTTCTGAGCATGGAGCCAGGAGTAACTCCTGAGCACTGCCGGGTGTGACCCAAAAAAAAAAAAAAAAAAAAGAAAAG
This sequence comes from Crocidura indochinensis, assembly GCA_004027635.1. Lineage (NCBI taxonomy): Eukaryota > Metazoa > Chordata > Mammalia > Eulipotyphla > Soricidae > Crocidura > Crocidura indochinensis. The sequence goes on from PVKC010006423.1 coordinate 23,003, forward strand.
GTGCTGTTATTCTTTTTGTCAGCGGAGATTGATATAAAGCTCTACATATTATATTACCATGTAATTTTATGTTTATGTTCCATTTTTTATACAGCATTTCAAGAAGTTGCACTTGAATCTATGTCAAGATTAGGTGCAAACTAGATTTTAGTATCTTGTACCACAGACTCTTCAAGTAGGATTCTACCACATAATGTACTGTCAGTAATGGTATATTATATTTTCTATATGCCGATTATTAAGTAATCTTTATTTATTGCTGTTGTTTGTTATTTTGGACCACATAATGATGCTCAAGGGTTACTCCTGGGTCTGCACTCAAGAATTACTCCTGGGGTCGGGCGGTGGCACTGGAGGTAAGGTGCTTGCCTTGCCTGCACTAGCCCAGGACGGACCGTGGTTCGATCCCCCGGTGTCCCATATGGTCCCCCAAGCCAGGAGCGACTTCTGAGCGCATAGCCAGGAGTAACCCCTGAGTGTCACTGGGTGTGGCCCCAAAAACCAAAAAAAAAAGAATTACTCCTGTGGTGCTCAGGGGATCATATGGGAAACCATGGATTGAGTCAGGGATTGACTGTGCAAGGCAAACGCCCTACCCACTGTACTCCAGCCCAAGATAAAGTAACCTTTTAACATTTCTGCTAATCCTGAAAGATGCCATTTTTCTACACTTAACTGTTATGTAAAATCTTATACAAGCATAATCACCTACGCATTAGTTAGGAGGGGAGTAGAGGTATACCAGTCTTTTATGTAAATTAATTTATAACTAATATAATTTTTAATAACAGGATGTGAAACAGGATGTGAAAAGGCTTGTGTCCATTAGATACTTCATCATCATGTGCTTTCTCTTTCATTTGCACAATTTGTCCAGACAAAGCAGTAATAATCCTTATTTACACTATCCTCTTATTACTGTTTTCGAAGAGTTTATTGATTCTGAATTCTCTGAAATATAGAAGCTACTAAATCTAAAATTACAAAGTAGTACAATGACTTGGAACATATATGCAATATTAATTAGGAAAGAGAATATAAATCACTATGCAACATTAACAACATTAAGAAGGTTGGGACAGGAGCAATGGTAGGATGAACCATAGGGAAGTTTGCCTACCTTGCACAGCGCCAACCCCAGAACTAGATATGGTCCCTGAAGCCTGCCAGCAGTGATCCCTGTGATCCCTAAGTAGAGTAAGCCCTGAATACCACAAGGGTGTGGCCCCAGAACAAGAACAAAAACAAAATAAAAAGAAAGAAAAGGAAGAAGGTAGGTAACAAAATGTGAAGACACAATCTACAATTAAATCTGTTCTGAGTTTAGGGGCATACTTGCCAGTCTCAGGGTATACAACTTTCTCTGTGCTCAGGGGTCACTCTTGGCAATTCTTGAGAGACCATATGGGGTTCCAGGGACTGAACCTAAGTTGGTCACCAGCAATCCTAGCATCTAAACTAATTCTTCTGTCTGAACAATTTTTTGGTTTGGGGGGCCATACCCAACAGTACTCTGTTGGCTCTGTGTTCAGAGACCACTCTCTCATAAGGCTTGTAGGACAATAAGGGGATGCTTGCAATCAAAACTTTATCAGACATGTGCAAGGTAAGCACCTTTCCAGCCATGCTATCTTTAGCCCCAACAACAAAAGTTTTGAAAAAATTAATGAATAGTTGATTCTGCAATTTCATAAATTATTGTATTTACTATTTATAATCTTTCAACTGCAGGTGCTATCTGATTGTAAGAGTCACTAACCAGGCTCAGATCAACCAAATATGATCTTTATTTTTTTTGGTTTTTGTGCCACACCCAGTGACGCTCAGGGGATACCCTGGCTATGGGCTCAGAAGTCACTCCTGGCTTGGAGGACCATATGGGAAACCGGGGGATCGAACCGCGGTCTGTCATAGGCTAGCGCAGGCAAGGCAGGCACCTTACCTCCAGCGTCACTGCCCGGCCCCTCAAATATGATCTTATATGTGGCAGCACCAAAAATTTTTCAGTGAGTTTTATACATTTGTAAACATGAACTATAGATGTTGTTTCTGAACCTGAGTTTAACCTATTCACTTCTATTCCCAGTAGGTGCTTATCTTGTCTGAACCAAACCAAACCAAGCCCCCAAGCCACTCATATATTACCTACTTATATAATAATACTTATGTGTATTATTGACTCTAAAACATTTGTACAATGGGGGAAAGTGATTGAGAGAAGGACCATCAAGCAGTCAGTGCTCAGGTTCGGGGCAGCTAACTCTACCAATAGCCATGCAGAGAGCTCAATGGTTTGGCTAGAGATTCAGTGCTGTTCTGGCCAGGATCTTGAGGTTACCAGGGTCATCCTGATGATACTTGGGAACCACCACCAGTTCTGGGGGGCTTGTTTCTGGAATTACATCCAGTGGTGTTCAGGAGCTACAAGACTAGAGATCAAAATTGAGGCCTTGGGCTAAAGATAGTACATTTAACTTGTACACAGCCAAACTAGGTTCTATCCCTGGCATCCCATATGGGCCTCTGAGTTTGCCAGGAGTGGTCCTGAGTACAAAGCCAGAAGAACCCTTGAGTATCACCAAGTATGGCCCCCAAACAAAAAAAATTGAGGCCTTACATATGCTCCAAAACTCCATGATCCTGCCAGTCCCCAATACCAAAATATTGTGCTAGAGGACTCAAAATCTTTTTTGTTTGCTTTTGGTAATACTGAGATTGAATTCGGGTCAGTAGTTCTATCTATACACTATGCTATATTTCCGGTTCCAGGCTCAAATTCTTAAGTCAAAAAAGTTTTTATTCCCTAACTTTCCTACTTTTATTATTTCCTATCTACTTTTTGGGGTAAATAATTCACTTATTTCAGATCAATTTATCTCCTTCTAATTTGTTTTATTATTATTTTCAAATCATGAAAATGCTTTGCTTTTGCATTCAGAAGCTGGGGAACAAATCAACCCCCAAGTTGATTTGCAGGTAGCCACTTTTTATCAAGAACTTTCCTATATCTAGAACCTCAGAGTTAGTAGCATGACTAATAGAAACAGTTTCATCATTTGCATAGAAGAATGACAGATTGATGGGAGCTGGTAATGCACTTTCAGAGAAAGGCAGCAATAAATTCAGTACAGGCATAGTACCAAGGCAGTAAAACAGGAATATTGGCAGTTTTCTCAATTCACCCTACATAACTCATTCAGAAGTCATAAGAAAGTCTTACCCCATCTAGCACTTGCAGCTCTCTGGACAATCTTTCTGCAAAGGCCTCAGCATTAGAGATTGCACATTCACAACCTTCCATCATGATTTCAATATCCTGCTCTTCTCTTGCATTTAACTCTTGGTATTCATCTACAGATTCTTCATCACCTCCAGCCACACTCTGATTTTCTCCACTTGGAACAGATTCTTAAAAAGGGTAAAAATTGAAAATAAAAGTAGTGAAAAAGGCAAGAAGGAATCTGATATGATACATTATAGGTAAAGTCAATTATAAGCACAGGTCACATTTAGTGGCTGAAGAAATAGGAAAGGAAGATTTAAATTATATAAAAAAATTCTTATTTGAAGAAAAATTGCATGTTAATATAATTTTTATTATAATAAATAAAAAGCATGCATTCTAATTCACTGATTTCTAAGTGTTAAAACAGGCTTTAGTAACAATTTCCCAAGCATAAATTAAATGAAAAACCGAAAATAAAATATGAAAACATATTCAACCCTCTTTTTCCTACCTGAGGAGGTGGTCATGCTAATAAAATACTGATTAGATTCAAGAACAATTTGCTTTCTTTGTTCTCTAGGCAACATTTTTCTTCTACTATTATTATTATTTTCATCTTTGATATATCTTTAAAGAATAACTTCTAATATTAATATTTACCAATGATAAAATTTTGAGCAATAAAAGCAGTTATAGAAATTAGTCTTAAAAAGTTTACTTGCTCTGATAAATTTCAAAATGTTGAGCTTGAGCAATAGCACAGTGGGTAGGGTGTTTGCCTTGTATGCAGTCAACCAGGATTTGATTTCCAGCATCCCATATGGTTGGTCCCCTGAACCTGCCAAGAGTGATTTCTGAGTACAAAACTAGGAGTAACTCCTGAGCCCTGCCAGGTGTGGCCCCAAAACAAAACAAACAAAAATCTAAATGTTAGGGCTATTGATGTTTTTGCAATCACTCTATATTAAGAAGCAGCACCATAGTTGATTGAAATAAACATTTACATGGTATCCATGTTTCATAAACAAAAAAATAAGAGGTGCTTTCTGAAAAACTGCAGTTCAATGTCTGCAGTAAATATATTTAGTATGTGTGAGTATTTTAACAATAAGGTTTGAGGTGATTGAGAGAAAAAAATTTTAAATCATTTTCAGTCCTATTAGTCCCAAAATAAAGTTACTGTCTTTCTTTCATAAACTTAATGGGACAAATAATCTATATTAGAAGTTCGGGGTGCTTGTTTTGTGAGGCTGGAGAGATAATACAACAGGTAGAGTGTTTGTCTTTCATTAGCCAACCACGGTTCAATCTCTGAAACCATATACGATCTCCCAGGAGTGATCCCTAAGCACTACTTGGTGTGGCCCAAAAACCAAAACACTCTCATTGTCTTACTCATGAAAATAAGTTATACTCAGCATGAACTGGCATATGCTAATTTTCCTAGGACAACAACACAAAAGAACCAGCTAATTTAATGTTTCAAAGGATTTACAATTAAGGATAACTATATCTATATGATGAGTCTCAGATGATAATTAGATTTAGATACCAGCCAAGGGGAATATGAAAGGAGGGACCTAGAATGTTTGGTATAGGGGTCAGAGTAATAGTACAGCATGTAAGGTGGTGTGGTTGCCTTGCACACAGGTAACACATGCTTGATCCTGGTGTCTATAATGTCCCCTGAGCCCAGGAGAAATAAATCCTGAACGCAAAGCCAAGGTAATCTCTGTGGGCCACCAAGTGTGACCAAAATACACACACAAAAATGAAAATGTTTGGTACAAACTGTGACAGGTTATAGTATATCAATACTTCAGAGGCACTGCCTAGTTCTGTGTCCTCTAAATGAAAACATTTTGGTTCTTTGTGGAAAATGGTGAACTGTCATTAGTGGCATTATTAGCACTAAGGGAAGGATTGACTAAATTATTCTGTGTAGCTGTTTACACAAATAAATATTTAAAATGAACAAATATAATCATAAATACTTCAAAAGTATTTTATCTTGGAAGTCAATAATGAATACTGGCATTAATTTTATTATGTATAGATTTTGAATCAATGAAACATCCCTGTACACAATTTCATAAAATATGCAACTAACAGTACATAACAATGGTAAGTAATAAAAATATATGGAATAGAATAAGAAGAAAAGGTGTTACGCACCTTCTGTAACTTTAGGCAGTTCTGGAGAGTAAAAAGGTATGAAAAAAGCAGAGGAAAGTAAGCAAAGAATATTAGCTGGGTAGAAAAGTACACAGGCTTAAACTTTTAAAATACTACCCATATTTCATTTGAATGGCACACTAAATTAAGGTTTAAAAGGCAATGTCAAAATCAACAACAAAATAGAAAGATCCATGTAAATTAAATTTCTAGAGTTCACTTTTCTTATTCATTTTCCTGCAGTGACTAAAACTATATGCATCTTTTTCTTTTCCTTAGTCTTCCAAAAAGAAAAAAAAAACCTTGGAGAAGAAAATTGGGTGAGGGAACACTCCTGTGAACTATTTTAAATCAGTTGTGACTCATGCATTTAGTCTAGTTATTTTCACTCAAGGTCCCAAATCTCTACCAATCCCTCCCCACAATGGATTAGTCATGATCATTGTTAGAAAGAATAAGAATGAGGCACTTTAAAAGAACATAAAGGGGCCAGATAGATAAAACAGGGGTTAAGGTGCATGCACTGCATACAGTTGACCCTGGGTTTGCTTGAGTATAGACCTGGAGATACTACCTATCTCTGCCAGAGGGGCCCTTGGATCATACCCAGCATCTCAGGGTCTAGCAGCTGGAGGAACTGCTGGAAGGAAACCCAGTCCTCCTGGGCACTGCTTGGGAGGCCTCCCCTTTAAACTAATTAAAAAAATAAAAACTATTAAAAAAATCATAGGTCAAGCTGGCTTTTAAAAATGTAAGTCAGTATTAAAAAATTTTCTTTGCAATAATGAAAAAGTAAAGGAAGAAAAGGATAAAGAATAACTTTACACTTCAAATGTTAATGAAGTATTCTTGTAAAAGCATTTTTACCTGATAAGTTCCAATTTTGAGCATAAATATTTAGTAGTCATTAAAAAACCTAAAGTTGTCACTGCTAGTATTGATGGTGAATAGTTTTTCTCAATTGCATGAGTGAAAATAACATGTTTACTTTCCTATTTAAAAGATACAGAGAGGGCTGGAGATAGTAAGTACATTGTAGCCTTACATACAACCAGCTTGGGTTTGATTCCCAGTACAACACAAGATTCCCTGAACCCACCCAGGGTCCTAGCGATAGCACAGTCCCAGGACAATTGCCTTGCACAAGACCAAACCAGGACAGACTTGATCGATTGCCAGCATCCCATATGGTCCCTGAGTCTGCTAGGGGCAATTTCTAAGTGCAGAGTCAGGAGTAACTCCTGAGTATGCCCTCCATACACACACAAAAAAAATCCAACCCCTCCCTAAAACCAAAAAAAGATTCCCTGAATCTTAACAGGAGTGATCTCTGAGTGCAGAGCCAGGAGTAAGCCCTGTGGTCCAAATACAAAAATAAATAAATAAATAAACAAACAAACAAATAAATGGACATGGTGATAATGCCTCATTTGTTTATTATCACCCATGGCTTAGAAACATTTTTAAAAATGAGAATTAATGGTCATGAAGTTCCATTAATATAAGTTTTTAGATATTAATAAAGCTTTCCACTGAACTCCATTAAACTTAATGACTAATGATTTTATAGAAAGTAATCTTCAAAACAAATTCAGTAAGGATCTTCTTACTATTTCTAAAATCGATCTCAATTAGGATTGCTCATAAAAATAAAGATGTCTAGATTTTTGCTTTAAAAATAAAATTAAAATGAAAAATTAAAATTTAATTAAAATAATAAAATAAAAAAATACTTCCTTTTCAAGTACAGCAATCATCTTCCCATCAACTTTGGTAATGCCGCTTAATTAGATGCATATAGTGATGTAGCTTTCCCCAGGATGTTGATTATCTTAATGAAACATACCAGTCTAAAATACACCTTAGGCAAAAAATAACTGCTGCAATTGTAATAATATATGCAAATAAAGTAGCAAGTTTGTGAATTTACTCATCACAAGGTTCAACCCTGAAATAGTTAAAAAAAAAAAAAGCTACATAAAACAAATCAAACTGCTTTGCAAGGGCATGAAAATGTACCATAAAAACATTAAAGGTCACTCTTTCAACACACTCAACTGCCGAGACACTGGGGTCTAATGTCGGTAGACTAACAACCTAGGGCCTCCAAGTTAGTGAAGCAGCACAAGGCTGATAGATGAGGCTTGCCTCTGCCAGTCCCAAGCACTAAGGCTATAGACAGCAAGGAGCTCAGTTATTAATAGATACTTGGAAAGAAGATGGTGAGGGAAAGATACACACAGCCAAGAGAAAATGAAGTAGAACACAAATATAGAAAGAACAGAGGCAAGTGACTAAATAAATCGTCTGAAGCCTCTGAAATTCCTATTAAGTGAAAATGGCTGATTATCAGCAATTTCAGCTGTTTACGCCTAATAGATTTTTTTTTTTGCTATCATACAAATTGGGTCAAATCTATAATTTTTACTATAAAAATGTAAATCAAAGTGATTTGATCAATAAAAACAAACTCATTATTAGACTTGTATAAGTAGTTATTTCAATTACTTTGAGATAAAGTACAAAGCTAATTTCATCCACAAGGCATAAACAGTTTCTTGTCATTTTTAAAGTTTTTCATTTTACATTTTCAACAAAGTCAACAGACTTTATAATTTTGCATTAAAATAATTCATAGTAACATTCTTTTTTTTTGTTTTTTGTTTTTTTTTTCTTTTTGGTTTTTGGGTCACACCCGGCAGTGCTCAGGGGTTACTCCTGGCTCCATGCTCAGAAATTGCTCCTGGCAG
>PVKC010006424.1:0-31162 GCA_004027635.1 Crocidura indochinensis
GGGTTACTCCTGGCTATGCGCTCAGAAGTCGCTCCTGGCTTGGGGGACCATATGGGACACCGGGGGATTGAACCGCCATCCATCCAAGGCTTGCGCAGGCAAGGCAGGCACCTTACCTCTACTGCCACCGCCTGGCCCTGACTCTGCCACTTTCTGCTGTATCACCTTGGTTCAAGTTGGTTCAACTTCCATCAATCTGCCTGCTCATTCCTCAAAGGGACAGAATGCTAATGTCAGTGTTAATCTGATGCTATAGGAAGTTTATTTGATGGAATTGCTTCCTAAGTCATTAGCATGACATGAATAGGAATTAACAGTTGCTCACATCCTCTATAACTCTCTCTCAGAGTATTTCCCTTTTAAAATGGGAAAATGTCTTTTACCCAAAGGATTGAATGCATAGTTCAGAGGAAGCTACTTTGCTGATATTCCTCATATATCAACAGAAGAGAAACTACAAACATCATCTAGCCATTTACTCTGTTCCTAGGATCCTGAATGAAAGAACACACAGGGATGAACAGCAAACAAGGCCTTGGGAAAAGTCACTATTTTCAACATCAAGAGTCCCATGCTTTGCTGTTTTTAGTTTTCTTGAACTTACATCACCGGGAGGTGGAACAAAATAGATGCCACTGGAGTCAAATTTATAGAGCTCGCTTTCCACCAGTTCCGAGTTGTAGAACTTGTTCAGAATGCTGCGAAGGGTGCGCCGGTCCCAGTCATCGGTGACCCGGCCGCCGTAATTGCACTCTCCAGTCATGTAGCGCAGTGCGTCAAAGGGCAGCTCCTAGAATGGACAGTGCAAGTCACTTCATTGGCCAAGCACATTCTGCAGAAAGGGGCTTTTTTTCCCCTTATATTTGCTCTTATCGTAAGATTAAACAGTTTCTAAAAAAAGTCTTTATTAAGACCATGTCCCCATTATATATCCCTCATGGCCATGGCAATATAACTACCCTCTTTCTCCCGGTTTTTTGATGGTATGTTATTTCTATTTAATAAAGGGAGAGATCAGATTCCTCCATTAATTTTTAAACTTGCCATTTGAGCAACAAATGATGACTACTATGTGCCAGACACAGAGTCAATCAGAGTCAACGCCACTGTCCACTCTTGAAAACCTCGCAGAGCAGAGAATTGCAGAGATACTGCAGAGCTGGCTTTACTAGAGCAAGAGGCCATAGGGGGCAGAAGGGGGCTGAGTGCACATGAGGTGGACAAGGAGTGACAACCTAGAGAAAACCTCTTGGAGCATAAATAAAATGTAAATCAACGGGGCCCGGGAGATAGCATGGAGGTAAGGCGTTTGCCTTTCATGCAAAAAGGTCATCGGTTCGAATCCCGGTGCCCCATATGGTCCCCCGTGCCTGCCAGGAGCAATTTCTGAGCATGGAGCCAGGAGTAACCCCTGAGCACTGCCGGGTGTGACCCAAAAAACAAACAAACAAACAAACAAACAAACAAATGTAAATCAAAATTACCTAAATGAAAAACAGAGATTAAAAAAAACCCAAAGGGCTCAGATGCCTGTCTCATTGGGTGGAGAGTTGCCAGAAGTGACCACATGGTTCCCCATACCACTGGGAAGGCTAAAATCCAATATAAATCCAGAGAAACTAGTGTCAGACTTCGCTAGCACTTTTTATATTCATATATGTATTGACAATTGGAATAATACTCTATATCCAATTTGCATAAAGTTTCACTGATCCCATATTTGTATCATTTACCATTTCATGACTCCTTAAAATATTATTTTACTTTAATAAAAATATTATTTTTATTTTTATTTCATATTTGAGTTTTTGAGCCACACCTGGTGGTTCAGAGTTTTCTACTGGCTCCATGCTCAGAAATCACTCCTGGCAGGCTTGGAGGACCATAATATGGGATGCTGGGGGTTGAACCTGGATTGGTCACATGCAAGGCAAACAGCTTACCCGCTGTCCTATTGCTCCAGCTCCGAAATACTATTTTAATAAGTGGCTTCTCGTATGTAGCATTTCAGCTATTTTCTCCTAAAACAGAGAAACCTTCTACTTTAAAATTGTCTTATCATTATTATGTGAGTTTGTATAGATACTCATATCTCCTACACTCTGGTGATCCAATGAGAGAACCCCTTTAAGGAAACAGCAGCATTAGAGGACATAGTTGTGATCCCAGAGAGGGACTCTATTGAATTAGGAGCCGGAAATCAGACTTATTATCTGGTAACATGGACCTGAAAATGGTGACTGTGGCAGGGCATGCGACAGAGCCCAAGACCATGTGGAAAAAAACCACTGAACCAGGAAGCAGGGCCCCATAGGTTGATTTTCTTCTAGTTGAAAAGTGGAAGGAAGTCTGAGATGAAGCACGAATGGCTCCAGTTTGTCTTGTGAACAGTTCCAATTTTATCAAAATAAAATATAGTAGGAAAACAAATGTGCAAATCACATAGGTAGTAGACTATGGACTATGCATATGCGTATGGACTATGCTTCCAGAGACTAGCAATCCTGAGGCAGGCATTGAGATGGTGAGACATAAGAATTCTAGAGGGGAAAGTTTGTTGTACGTAAAACTAGGCTTAAACCTGTCAACATGCCCTAAGAGCTGATGGGAAACTATTGTTCTAGTTGTTGGAAGAGGAGTGAGCAGGAGGACTGTGCAGATGGAAGCAAAACTTTGAAGTTAGCAACTACTAAGACTGGTTTTATGTGTTGGCACTTCTTACCAGCAAAAAGAAACAGAACTGAAGCAAAGCCCTGGACCATGGAGGAGAAAGGAAGTCTCTCAATTGTTTTGAGAATGGTGCATAATATATATAAAATGAAAAAATAAAAGCTAAAAATAAACGTGCAAACACAATATTTAAAAAATGTTGCATATATATGTATACCAATATGTATACAGGAAAACCCCTGAACTGTTGTACAAGGAATATGACATCATTGTGGAGTAAAGTTAGGATGTGAGGGAGAGGATGAGAGTGAGAGGGTAAGACTGAAAGGTTCTTTCTCTCTCTCTCTTTCTCTCTCTCTTCTCTTTCTTTTTCACATATTTACCAAAACAATAACAAAGCAATTGTCTATATATCTCGTAGGTAATATATAACTGTACTCTTCCTTTTACATTTTCCTTTTTTTCGTTTTTAATTCAACAGTATTACATTATAAAAATAACCTAAATTTTTGTAGTTTTCAGTGACCTCCATGTATTGCCAGCTCTACTAAGGCTTTCTGAGCAAATTGGGGTCTGGATATAAGTTTCTGGCTATTCTGTTAGAGTGAGTAAGAGAAAGGACGGCAGAAATCATGGGCAGGTAGACTATAAGGATAAAAATATTTGAAATTGTCTCACAACTTTTCATCCAAGAGGATAAGGAATCCTGACAGAAAGTTCGATAAAATGATCTTCAGCAAAAATGGCATGTAGAGAATGGGCTATAAAGATGAAATTGTTGTTCCCGAGAATGGTGGTTTATTCAATAATTGTTTATTCAAGCAAGAATCCCAAAATAGAAAAAGATTAAAGACAGGAATAGATGGAGTAAAAGGAAAATATATACCCAATCTTAGAAGCACACGAGAGTCTCAGTAGACTTAGTAACAAAATGTTCTTGTATTAAGGGTAGAAGACAGTAAAGGAGAGATGGGTTTCTATTATCTTCATGCAAGAAAAGAATGAAAAGTGGGAACTAAAAACAGGACACTATGAATTAGCTATTTCTCATTTTTCTTCTTTTCCAAATTATCGTCCATTCTCTAGCAAATGATCTGAGTAAAGAATATAACTTTGATCATCTCCAGGGACATGTTGCATCTGAATTGGAAATAGGGGTCATGCTGTTTCCATCCCAACACTCATATAGCAGGGACTACTCTTAGATTTCTTTAGGTAACTATTGGAACATGATTTATCTAGAAAGCCTGAGCTTTGCTACATATGTCATCTTCATACGGACTTGCTTTTCTTTTCTGTATATTCTTGGCAGGGTTGGAGGTAAATGGGCAAAAATATAGTTCCAAGGATTGGATATATACTCTTAAAAATTCTTCATTCCTCCCTCCCTCACATCACAGCCAATTTTTATTTGGAATTCTCAATAAATCAGATTCAAAATGTAGAGATTTCTGTTTCATTACCATAAATGGCACATCAGCCACTTAGAAGGCAGAAGGGACTATTCTGATATATTTGGGAGATCTAAAATTGTCATTTCTAGTAGAGCCATAATTCATTCTCATTCATAAACATGTGTTTGTATATTTCTCCTTCATTTGAATTCCTATATTATATTCATTATCCAAAGGAAGCAACTGTTGTCTGCCCAGGTTTAGTGTTACAAAGAAAGGCAGTTTAATTCTGATTGCTTAATATGTAAAAATATTGGACCAGTCTGTTTTAAGAAAGTATGCTACTTGTTGAAGGAGGATTATGTTAGATTTCCTATTAAAGGAAATGGAATTAACATTCCCCAAAGAATTCCTCTTGGATTCCTAATGAATAATATATGTGGCATCTGTAGCAGTTTTGTCAAGGTTGCTATATAATTGCCTTGCTGAGGAAAGGGAAGCTCTATTGAAAGGCAGTTGAACAGAAAAAACCAGTAAAGTTAGTTCATTCTGTCATTAATATATTCTAGATGAAAGTGAACTATCCCACGATCTACCACACACAGCCATTTAAAATATACATTTTACAATTTCAGCATTTTCTTTGCTATCAGTGAACAAGAGAAACACAGAGGAACATATCCAAATTAGCCATTTCCTCCAAATAAATGCTATATTATTTCTGCATTCTTGGAGATTCCTTGGGGTTCAGCAGCAAACAATCCTGCTGTGAATTCAATAGGCACTAATTTACTCTCTTTTGTGCCCAGCAGGTTGGAAGATTCCTGACACTTTCTATCTACTCAAAGACTCTGGCCTGCCTTCTTCTTTCCTGGCTGCTGGGCCTGCAATTTCCAAGTCTTATGTCCTCTCTCCCCTCCCTGAAAGTTGGTGCTCAACAAAAGCCAATATTCACATTAACCATCACACTATCCCACCTGATATATACATACTAATGTCTAATGATATGTTAATGGATTAATGCTACCACCATTAACAGAAGCCAGAAAACAAATATCAACTGAGACTTCTCCCTTTACCATTTGATAGCTAATTCAGTTTCATCCTTACTTCTTTATCACGTTCCCCATCCTATCTCAAATACTGTTATTTAAACACAATCCCTTGCATGGGTTGTCTCGATGATCTCCTTTATTCATTTCCTTTGACTGTCAATTAGTGGCTTAATAAACTAAATGTATTATTGGTAAATTTTGAACATTGGAAGTTTGAAATCAAGTTGCTGGGAGGGTCATCTCTCCAGGAAACATATAGGGGATCCTTCCTTGCCCTTTACAGCTTCTAAAAATCCCAGGCTCAAGTACCTATCCTACTTCATTATGATCTCACTTCACTTAACTCATTATATCTACAACAATCCCATTTCTGTGAAAGGCTCTAAACTGAGGTGCCATGAATTAGAACTACCAACATTTCTTTTAGGGTGGGCACAATTAAACTCTGAGCATCTTCTACAACTGGGCTGTTCCCTCATTCCTTCTGGTCTGCTCAGTATTCTGTTCATAGAGTGATCTTTTAAAAGCAAGTACTCTGTTCACAGCATTAACGCTTGAATATCTTCCAATTAGCCTGGAATACAGGAATATTCCAATCACTTAACTAAAATATTTTTACCCATTTGCATGAGTTTTGGAGGGAGGAGTGCTTCTATGGGGGTGGGAGTACTCAATGTTGCTTTGAATTGAATCCAAAGCTACTAACCTAACACCTGAGCCATATCACTGGCCACCTACATGCATTTGTTAAAATCTTTTCCTTGTCTCTTCTCTCTACCTGAAATTTCTATTCATTCTTCCACCTCCTCCTTTGAACAACCATCCCTGATCAGCCCAGTAGAGCTAATTCCTCCTGATTTGTGTTCATATCAAATATTCATCAAACATGAACACAAATAGTTTGTGTCTAACCTGGAATGCCTGAGAGCAAAAGTAGGGGCTAAGGAAAATTCACATAATTTAATGTCAAAATAACACAGATTCATCGACAGATCTGTTTTAACATATTGATGGCTATGATTCTTTTTGGGGTGTACACCTGGTGGCGTTCAGGGTGTTACTCCTGACTCTGAGCACAGAAATTACTCCTGATGGGCTCTCGAGACCGTATAGGGATGGATGACAGGGGTCAAACTCAGGGTGGATCACGTGCAAGGCAAATGCCATATATACTGTGCTATCACTCCAGCCCTGATAGTTCAAATTCTTTAGTATACTATAAATTGCTCAAAATTATATTACATTTATTTTAGGTGTTTTGGGTTGTTGTTTTTTTTTTCTTTTCTTTTCCTTTTTCTTTATGGTCACACTTAGCAATGCTCAGGGTTTACTTCTGGTGCTGAGTTCAGGAATCATGCAGAAAGGTGCTTGGGGGGCTTGGAGGATAATATGCACTGTCAGAGATTGAACCCAGGTCTGTCCTGGGCCTAGCAAGTCTTGTCAATTGTACTCTTTTCTTGGCCCTATACCACTTCTTCTTTACTTCCATATCTATTACCTACTCTAAATTACCTTTTTTTTGAGAAATATTATAAAAATTTAATTAATAAAACATGCTTCCTTGGAATATGTAAATTTAAAAGCTTCAAAAAGTAGGACTTCTCAACCTTTTAAAACTTTACATAAAACAGTAATTTTGTCCAAAGAAGCACAGAAACTCAAACAAAATTCTCTTCACCTAACCTTTAGTACGGTCATTGGAGAGGTACTAATGCTCTGGAGTGGTGATGAAACACTGTATTTTTGAAACTTTATCATCAACAGTTTTATACATCATAGTCCCTAAATAAAAACTGAAGAATAAATCATCTTAGAAGACAAAAAAAGAAACAAAAATATGAAATAATTTGAAGTATCTCAGAAAATAAATTAAACAATTGTAAATGATATAAAAATAAAGATATTATATTTAACATAACATTTTAATATAAAATAAAGGTCAAAAATTAAATATGGTATGTGAATGCTGGATATTTATTTCATTATTCCCCTTTGTTTTTCCCCCCTCTTTGTTTTCTATGAAATTTAATGCCTTCCTGTTTACAAGCCTTTGAAAAAAATAATCAAAATTCACCAGCAATTTCAAAGACAAAGTTTTCCCATCTCCTATACATTGATTTGAAAATTTCTAACTAATTTTGAAAAACCCCAAACTAGACTGTCTTTTTAAAAGGTCATCTCTCCATAAGCCATGATGGTTAACTAAAATGTTCTACAAAGGTACAAACACATTAAACAAAATTTTAACACTTAGTAGACAGAGGAGGAAGCTGGCTATGCCACGCTGTTCTGACTGTGTTGATGTATGTGTTCATTTATAAACACTGTTCATGTGTGTTCAGAACTAAAGAGAATAAAATTGGTTGAAGTAACAACATTAGGCTGTTTGGCTTCTACCCGGAATCTATATTTTAGGTTAATATCAAGGATTTAAATAGCTTGTTCTCTTGACAAATGGCCCAAACTCAAGAATAATACTACACTGACATTTCTATAAAATATAAAGTCACTCTCCAGAACAAAAGAAAATCAATCTGGTTGCTTTTTCCACTTTCAATCTTGGTCGATTTCCAGACTTCTCAAATTAAATATAATGTGATTACATTTTAAAAATCCATTGTTTACATATGTTAAAATAAAATGATAAAATATTAATGCTGGAACAAGCAGAGTAATGTTGCAATTATCTACTACAGCAATTATAATAATCTCCTTTGATAATAAAGTACTACTTAATAGTAGCTGTTAGGAACTATCTTGCTATTAATTTTATAAGTGGAGAAATTAATCAGAAGTCTCTGCTTATTGTCTAAGCACATTGTGATATAGAGCAGAAGAGGCAATGGCCTTGCTGCGATTTTTATTGTACCTCATACTGGTTCAGGAACATGTGGAGCTGTTGTACACTGATTCTTAAGTCAGTCTCATTGAACTCGTAAGGAATATTCCACCCCAGGGGTCCAAATTTTCGTCTTTCTTGTACCAAAGCGTGAAAGAAACAGAGGCCATAAAGCAGTTTCTTGAATTCCTCCTGTAAAGAGAAAAAATTGCTACATTATTAGTCCCTAAACACTACATAATAATTTTCAGACTAAAAATAAAATGAATTATTTTTCCTTATAAATATAGCTATCCAAAATATAACTAAGCTAGTATTTTTTAAACTAGTATTAAGTATATTTCTAAAGGCTACTCATGCCAAAATATTCTCATTTGTACACACGTTTAGTTGGTACACATCTGTGAATACCAGGGTTTAGGAAACATTTTAAACTCATCCAATATCATTTGAAGAGTTATAAGTCAAAATATATGGCTCCAATGTGTGATCCCAGATCACTAAGAGAAATTTCAAAGGGGATAGTTCAAATAAATTAGGTAGTTTTCCCAGGCATTTTGGTCTAGAAATTTGGGCATCCCTATGGCTTTTCTGGTTACTTTCATTTAATAACCAGTTTTGACCTTCTGCCTAACCAACACACACCCACTCAGTGCTGAGCATCTTCAGTAGGAGTTATAAGAAGAAAGAGACCAGTTGCATCTTTAGGAAAGACATTGGAAGGATGAGGCTGACATTTTTGAAATAAAAGTGAAATTGGGTTGCAACATTATATTTTACTCTGTGATTTCTGAATCAAGGATGGATTTGATTTAAAGTGACTTTATTACCTAATAGTAACAGGATAGTTATGGACTAATCAAAGTTTCATGGAAGGGCTGAGGGAAAATTCCCCCTGTAGAATAAAACTGAAAGGAAATGAAAGCAAAATGACATAAATTCAACCAGAAAGGAGGGAGAAAGTCAATATTCTGTGCTGATGCTAGAACTATTTGGGATCTATTAGAGAACTGAGCAAATCAGTAAGTGTATTGCTGTTGTGGGAGTCAGTGTTTAAATTTAGAAGAAAGGAAATACAAATAAATATAGTCAAAGAAAGAGCGTGACATACCAAATCAGATAAAAAAAAAAAGCCCCAGAGGGGCCAGAGAGATAGCATGGAGGTAAGCCATTTGCCTTGCATGCAGAAGGACAGTGGTTTGAATCCCGGCATCCCATATAGTTCCCCGAGCCTGGCAGGAACGATTTCTGAGTGTAGAGCCAGGAGTAACCCCTGAACGCTGCCGGGTGTGACCCCAAAACCAAAAAATAAATAGATAAATAAATAAATAAATAAATAAAACAAGCCCCAGATAAAGGTGTTCATTTAAACTCTTTACTTCTAAACTATGTATAAAAAGAAATATGTGCACATATGCTGTAGATATGTTTATTTGTGTGTGAGTCAATGTAATTCAGACCTTTTCTGATGAAAGAGTCAAGAACTGAAGACAATGCAGTAACAAATCATTCAGATTTTGAGGTCTTGTATCATCTGCCACTGAAAAAAAGAAGAGCCTGAAGTCTTCAGAAAAAAACAGCAGGATCTAGGACTGGGAAAAGATGAGCCTGTATACTTCTTGCCAGGAAGCATGAGAGCTAATAACAGCATATAAATTTTTTTGGCGTTTGGTTTTTGGGTCACACCTGGCAGTGCTCAGGGGTTACTCCTGGCTCTGTACTCAGAAATTGCTCCTGGCAGACTTGGGGGACCACATGGGATGCTGGGATTCGAACCACAATCCTGCTCCTAAGGCAAATGCCTTACCGAACAGCATATTTTTTTAAATTGATGGCAACCAATAACAAATATAGAGGAGCCAGCTTGAAGAACATAATGGCCACATCTGGGACAATTTGCAAAAGGACACATAGAGTAATGAATTATAAGCCATTAAAAAAAAAACTCAAAGGATTCATTATCTATTCTGATAATAGATAACTAAATGGGAACAAATGGAAGGCAATTGCTGAGAGTATATAGCCAGTGACGAATTGAGAGAGAATCCAAGAATTAAAATCACCACAGGAAATGAGGCCTGGCAAAAAAATCATCAATGGATAGTGAATGTGCTTTAGGGGTACATTTGATGAGGACGAGGAGATTATAAGCCTTAAAATCTCTCTCAATAGACTTAGTCACGAGGGTCAAAACACTTACTATAAAGAAATCAGACGACCCTTCATCAAAATGCTCAAATTTAGTACCAGCAATGAAAGATAAATGGGCCTCAGTTGCTGCCTGCCAATGCAATACTAGGAGAGTTTCATCTGTGTGGAGTTCTGGTGAAGAATGCATAACCTCAGTCTGTAACAAATACCAGATGAGATGTAGTCTACATGAATGTGAGTGTAGGAGAAGAAAAAGTCTTCAGAAATATTAATGTCATCAAAAGCAAAAGAGAGAAAATGTTTCTGATTAGAGAAGATAAAGCAGTGTTTAACAACTAAATTTATAATATAATTATCTAAAATAATTCAACAGTGAAATAGAAAATGCTCTTTAAAGTTTATGACCAAATCAGCTGGCAAATCGGGAACACAACAGAAGATTAGATATGAGTGCATTCTTGTTCATTTACTAGCTAGTGCAGTACTGGTAGGTAAGAAAATGCCTATATTTGTAAGAGATATCAATGAGGTATTTATTAGAGATAAAGGCTACAACCTTTATTTTCCTGCAAATTATATCATGATGAAAGATGAATATAAATAAAGTACAAAGAGATGTTTAATTTGTTTTTGACATCTAAGTTGAGGGGACAGAGTGATAGTACAGCTGATGGGATGGTTACCTTGCATGCGCTCCATCTGGGTTCAATCCTCAGTACCATATAGTTCTCAAAGCCCTTAGCACAGATTCAGGAGCAAGCCCTGAGAACTGTTGGGTGTGACCCTAAAACTAAAAGACCAACAACCACAAAACCAAAACTATCTAGGTTTCAGGGCATAGCATCAAAATCAGAGATCGAGAGATGCTTGTGTACCATATTCTGAAGTCTAGATTGCATCTTCTATAATGAACTTGACCCTTTGTGCCAGATATAGCCATCCATGGGGAAGTTCATTTTTACTTTTATACTTGAAACTTTTCTGTGAGGTCAAAATATTTCCAAGTAGAAATCAAAGCAGAAACATTACGATGTGCTTCTTTGTCATCTGATGAGACATGCTCTTAGTTGGGACAGTGGCTCACAAATCCCTGGACTTCTCCTTTCTGTGATCCTCCTGGAGAGGCCTTTGCATGCAGAAGAAAGGCAGCACAATTCGACAAAGGGGCTTTCACCCAGCGCTCATATGCAGAGATGCCCTCACCACCTACCTGGGAATAACCTGCTCTCTTTGGGTCTCATCAACACAAAAGCAAGCCAGAAGGCAGGTCTCAGAAGCTTTGGAAAAGGTTTGATTTTATTTTAAATACCTGTATTTTTTGTTTTCAGTACCTAAGACTTGTTTAATCAAAGTACTTTATCTTTTTTAATGTCTTATGATATGTTCTTAAAATATATTCTAACATCCACAGTTAAGAGATTTTGAAGGCAAAAACTTAACCAAGGTTATAACCCCTTTTAAAAGGAAACTCTTCCATTTTTAATTATGGTGAAATGCTGTGAAACAATTTTAGGTCACAGGCATTCACACACCGAATTCTAATAACGAAAGCAGTGGGTGGTTTCCCTGCTTGCCTGGTGACACTAAAAAAGACCCTTATGAGTCCCATCAATCAAGGAGTAAGATCATTTGGGCTCCCGTTATAGTTAGATGGAGGAAATATTTTTATGGTTTAATTTAAAGATATGGCTCCAAATAGCAAAGGGTTCAGTTAATATCCTGAAGCCGCATTCTCCAATCTTGCAGATCCATACCGGGAATGGCTTACAGCTGACTTTCTAAATAGTGAGCTACATTATTAATGACACCCTCCAAGATCTCAGCTGAACAGCAATGAGGCTTGGTGGTAAAATTAAAATAAAATATTAATAAAATTGACTTCCGCACAGTCAATGATCAGTAATCAAAACCAACTGCGCCGCAGTTGCAGTGCAGGGAGACCTATTCAGTTTGTAGTTTTACTCAGCACACACATCCACGATCACCGGGGGCCACTTGAAGCGCTTTACAAGGCTGAGGTAACAAGACTGAGGCATTACTAACAGGCTTTTTGCAGCTGCCAAAGAACTCAGGGTCAGAGATCGGGTCCATCAGGTATGATCGAATGATATTAGCCCTTAAGCCTTTCGGTGCCTCGTTGGTCATTTTCACTCCATTCTGCAGCACCGACACAGGGAAATTTGGAGATGGGTAACTCGTCAGCCATAGCCGGAAATCTGGATGTGTTGTGTCAGGACTTAGTTCCTGAAAGAAAAGCAGGCAAATGGAAATGAGTACATAAAACCTCATTAAAATCTTTGGATTTTTCTAAATCTCTAGATTTGTTGGTATATAAATGAGCTGGAAGGGGGAGAAAAATTTTTTTGCCTGAGAGTTTATTTTTTACTAATAAAGACAAAGCTCTAAAATCTGATTCTTTCTCTAAACAAAACATTATATCAAATGGTACAAGTTGTTATAATTAAATCACGTGAGTAAGGACTTTGCCAAGGTAAAATTTATAGTTCATCAAAAAGATGAAGACAGCATACAGAAAAATTTCATAGGTTTACTTATGTTGCTGAAATGTTTACACAAATAATTTTTGAGAAGAATTTCTTCTTGCTTTAACCTGACTGTGAAAATGAACAACACACAGATAAATCAACAGTAAACCAAAAAAGCATAGTATATAAGAGCATTCTAAACGTTGGTAGGAGCTCATATATTGTTAAGCACTACCACATATAGAAATGAGTTATATTTGTTTAAGGGAATAGTTTGATGCCCACTATTGAAGGTCACAGAACACTCAGCACTGCTGAAGAAGCTCGGGTCCTGTGTAGGGACCTGTGTAGGTAGGGAGCTTGTTTACACCAAGTTCTAATCCCCAGGGCACTGCCAGGAGTGATTCCTGAGCACAGAGTCAGGAGTAGGATCCAGCACAACCAAGTGTCACCAAAATACAAACAAATGAGGGGGAGGAAAGAGAGATAGAGATAGAGATAGAGATAGATAGATAGACAGATGATAGAAGATAGATATAGATAGATAGAGCATTAGTGGCACCTGTGGTCATGCTGATGAGCCCTGCCAACCCCTCCCTGTTCAGTCCATTTCTTATAGTCACCTTTCCCAATTCCTCTTACAGTGGTATCTCTGTTTTAAAAATTGTATATGTTTATTGCTAAGCATTTTTGAATGGAGGAGTGAATCAGGAAGGATGGATAGATAACTAAGTGTTTTCCTAACCATAGTGGTAGGTGAAAAGATCACTTATTCCTCTAGCAACTGTACTAAACCAAGTCCCATCTGAGTCACTGGAATTTGAACCAAGTTTGACAACTTTTCAGAATAATTCTTCTCTTTCATGTGTCTCTCTAACAGGTATATATAAAGCACTTTAAAATTTTATGAGAATAATCTTGATGCAGAAGGATGTGAAAGAGGCAAAAAACACTAGATGCCTTCAAAGGCCTGAAAAATAAGTGGATATGAACAGGGTCAAATAAACCTATTTTTTTAAATTGCTTTATTTAAATGTTCCAAATGATCCTATATTTTAAATTACTTTATTCAAACACTGTGGTAAAAGATTGTAATACAAATGGCTTTTTTTTCACAGTTATGGAGTTACTCATGATTGAGTTTCATACAATATACAACATCCTTCATCAGTGCACATTTCCTGCCACCAAAGTCCCCATATTTCCTCCTGACCTCTGAGCCCCTGTCTGCCTCTAGGGCAGACATTTTCCTCTCTAGCTCTCTCTCAACTTATTTTTTGGATGACTATTATGATGATGCATACTTCTAAAAACTGTGAAAGAAAGAAATGGAAAAACAAAAACTAATATCTAGAACTTACATATCAAGAGGAAAAGTAGCCAGAGACAAAATCTGAAAAGGACTTAAAGGTCAAAAGAGTGTGTACAGGGGCCAGAGCAGAAGTCCAATGGTTGAGGCTTGCACACAGCTGACCTGGGTTTGATCCTTGACACCATATATGGTCCCCTGAGCTTCACCAGGTGGGACCCCTGAGCTCAGAGCCAGGAGTAAAGCCTGAGCACTCTCTCCCCGCAAAACTGCATTGAAAGCCAGATGAGAATTTAAACTCTGCCTGCATACAGTAGGAAGTCACTGAAAGGTTTTAAATAGGGAATGAATAATTATTTTCTAACTCATTAACTATTCAGTGACTTTTTTTTTAATGGACCAGAAGAAAGCAAAAGTCATTGTTTTCCCTCTACTTATATTCTCGTGAGAGATATGAACAGAAAGGTGACAAGAAGCATACAGGGAAAATACAATCTACTCCTCAAAGTTCCTGTGGACATTTGAATAAAACTAAACATCTAAAGAGATATTTAGTAGCCTGAAGAACTCCTTAGTTATAAGGGATCAGGGGCCCCACATAATTCAGTGGATACATTTTCTCCATGGAAAACAAGGGCCAGATTTCCTGTTTGTTTAGCTGTGTTACAAAAGGTCTATTCTTGAAATTTCTGCCTACCAAAATACAGAAGTAATGTGTCCCATGACAAGGTCTGACTGCTGCTTCTCTGTTGTCCAGTGTAAGCTTATTTTTCCCATAATCCATATCTCTAACCTTAAGTTGCCAAATCAGAGGGCTAGAAATTATATTACTTGAATGATGTGTGTATCGAATAAGATGAACTCTAATAAAAATTTAACTGAAATTTTTACCTCACAAACTTTCTCAAGGGTTGGCATCCAAGATGTGGCAAGATGGCAATTTTGAAGAACAACCCAGGTTCCATCTTTGACAGCTTTTTCTACCATCTTCATAGCAATGGGCCCTTGTCCTTGGCCAAGAGATAAAGAGCTAAGTTTTACTCCGTATCCCTGTGTAAGATAGTAATTATGTCAATTATAATCATTTTTAAATAATGCATATATAATATAGGAATATTTTTACATGTACAGCCATAAGAAAAGTTATTAAAATTCTATAATCACTTAAAAGTAGGTTCATAATAGGAAACTCCTGGTAAAAAGGGAAAATTTTATAGGAACTAGGTAAAATTTTAATAATAAGGGGCCCGGGAGATAGCATGGAGGTAAGGCATTTGCCTTTCATGCAAAAGGTCATCGGTTCAAATCTCGGTGCCCCATATGGTCCCCCATGCCTGCCAGGAGCAATTTCTGAGCATGGGGCCAGGAGTAACCCCTGAGCACTGCCGGGTGTGACCAAAAACCAAAAAAAAAAAAATTTAATAATAAAAGGTATTAGGAATTAGGGAGTTATTTAATTTGAGGAGGAGATGAAAGAGCCCAGCTGTCATGCTGCAACTCTTAAATCCAGTTAAAAGGCAAACTATGAACAGAGTTTGAATTACTGTTTTAACTAACCTGACTACAAAATTTAAGAGAAAAAGCTATAAATTATCTCCTAATTCTTAATTAAGTCTCATCAAAGAATTTATGACAATCTTTACCTGAAATTTATGTCTTCTATGTAATAATTCATTCATAAGTTCTGGATATAGTGTCTTAGTTCCTGATCTGTTCTTTCTTGCCCTTCCTTCCTTGTTGGTTTCCCTCCTATTTTCTTTCTCCCTCCCTCCCATCTCCTTTCTTTTCTCCTGTCTTAAGTGTTTACCTTTTCATCAATCAATCCAAAGAGTTCCATGGAGCACATTACTAAAAAAAACCCCAAATGCTATCACACAATCTTATTTGTTTTAAGGTACCTGATCATCTGCAAATTTGAGAAGGGCAGCCATGGGGTCCCCTCCAGGGGAGAGTATGAAAATCAGTGGAGCGCAGCAGTTACTATCCCCAAATGCCTTGGATAAGTCAAAAGGGGGTGGCTCAATGAAAGAGTGCCCCAATCTATTAGATATAAATTCTTGCACCATTGGAATAATCTAAAAAGAGAGAAAATATTTTTAAAGGATATTCAACATCTGTTAAAGCCTTAAAACATTTTAAATGTAAAGATAATTTGAAAAAGAAGACTCCAGTTCAATAAGCACTGCTGATGGAAAACTAAAGGTACTACTTAATACCAAGAAAAGGATAGAAATCATCCATATAGTAAAAGTTGGATAGTTAATACTGTATCATTTAAAGGGACGAATACTCAACTCATGCTGGATAAAGAATATACGTATATCAATAAATAATATAAGTATATAAATAAAAATATAAGGTTACTAAACTCTAAAGACATTTTCATTATGTTTAAAATTCCACAGTCCCAAACAGAATTTTGGTGTGATTTATATAATACCAGCATGAGGGATTCATTTCTCTCAGGGAAAAAATGAAAGAAAGAGAGGGGGGGAAATCACTATAAAAACCATACTTCAGCTCTTTGATGCAACAGACAGAAGTTGCGATCCATAAGATTTCTGCCACCATGCTTGACATTTGGGACTACATCTGGGATCACATTTGACAAAGAGCAGAACTCTGAGGTTTGGTGGTCACTACTGGGCTCCAAGACTGGAGTCAAATTCTATCAGTCAGCACAGTTGAGGCCCCAGATAGATTCTTTGTTCTGATTAAGGGACTATAAATAGCTCAGTGATGGCTCCAGTTAGTCATGACTCAGGTTTGAGCCAAACAATAAAGACAGATTTAATAAACCAGTGTTACTATAACTAGTGCTTAAGAAACCACATACACATTTATCAGGAAGAGGAAAATCGAGTGACAGGAGCACAATGTATTTTTTGAAGACTCCCTAATCATTCCGATGAAACATCTGTTAATAGTCAAAGAGGGAAACACGTGTACATACAAGACTACAAATTACACAGGCAGTTTCTCAGAAGAGAAAACTTCTAAACTTAGAGAAATTTTCAGAAAACAAAATAGTAAATGTCAGGTAACTAAAAATACAAAAATGCCTCTGGAATGTTCTACAATATTTCCAAACTTTCTGTATTCTATAGAGCATCTGATCACACAAGATTTTAAAGTAAAGACGACTATAGGGTGCCAATGGTTTAAAAGGAAGCAACTTTATTGAAGATGTGCATAGGTCACAAAATCTTTGAGAGTAGAAAACAGTCAGAGAGGGACTGTCTTGGCTTAAATTACATTTTAAAAACCCTTCTCCAATATTTCTCAGGAGCATTTGCATATGGAAATGATATGGAAATGTAGTGGTAAATTGTGAGGACCTGACAAACAAGTTGACATATGCATCTATACATCAAGTTTATTGAAAGGTAAGTTATTTCTGTTTTAGGTATCTTTGACGAACACATGAAACTGTGACAGGTTACAGAGAGATAGCACTGAGGTTAATGTGCTTGTCTTGTGACCCACCAACCTGGTAGAATCCTTAGCACTACCTAAGATACCCCTAGCATGGCTCAAGCTCAATCCTGAGCAATAGTCTGGGTACAGCTGGGTGGTCCCTCCACCGAATAAAACTTCTTCACTGCCTGACTGGAAATAGCCCTGGCTTATCTCATTATTCATTATAAAACAAAATGCTTTTCGAGTCCTTTTCCTCCCAAAGTAGAGTTTTACAAATCACTATAGTTTTACAAACAGACAGAACTCAAGCACTGAACTTTTCAGAACCTGGTTTTCCTTCCCATCATTCTGAGTTATCAGGGTCCCCTTTGGTGGGAAAGTTAAGAAGGTGTCAGCTACTGTTCAGGAACAAACACTGCCCTGTGAAGTGAGTCTTCAAGTTAGCACTGGAAGATCCAGGCTGACCTCAGGCTTTACTCTCAATGTGAAAACGGAGCAAGCTTTGTTTGCTTTCAGACCACTTGAAGTGTAACTCCCCAGGAAAGTAAGTTGTATGATGATTCAGTTTGCAAGGTTTGCAGCTACAATCTGGTTATGCCAGTTTTAAGATTGTAAAATGAAATCTGTCAGTATCAAAATTACAGAGTAATTGAGGCCACCATCATCCCAAAGGCAGGAAAGCAGCCCGTGGTCATCTATTTATGATTTCCTGGTTATTTCAAGTTCCCACAGGGATTATACGATGCTGGAGAAATATAACTCATGTTTGACAAGTTTCTTATTGAAAACTGGTTTTATTTGCATTCTACTTATATTTCAGAAGATGAAAAAACCTGAGATCAGAAACTCTTCAGTTCTGTAAATGGTCTTATGACATTTCACATCTCAGTGCTAATTCATTTGATGCATTTCTTTTGCCAATAAAGTACAATCAACTATTATGTTCTAAAAGACAGTGCAAAGCTGTCTCTTTTTGTGTAAAAGTGATTTAGGGAGCATTTTACCTTTTCAAATGAAACATTAAATAGCCTGAAGTCTGTGAATTCTTACAGTTAGGTGGGACTGAGTTTTGAGAGTAAAAAGGGTAGGAAGTGGACAAAAATATATGTTGATTAGTGATGATGATGATGATGATGATGATGATGATGATCTGGATATTGGCATCTGAGATGCCATATTGATACTACATGCTAGAGTCAGGGTGGATTTTTCTGTTATGGGGTATGATATATAATGCATATATTGAAATATATAGCATATAATGTATGATGTGTGATAAATAGTATGTAATATGTGTGTTAATTGTAATAAGAGGTTATAAGGAAACAAAATTTAAACCTAACTAGCTTACACATTAACTTCATTTAAAACTGATTTTTCCCTCTGTTCATACCATATTTGGAAAACTTCTCTTTTAAAAGCATAGTAGCATATATGTTTTAAATACAGAGAAATTAAATAATCATTGGAAACTGCAATATCTGGAAAAAGAATTATTTGAGACTGAATGGTTTGAGAATGCATATAATACCAGTATGCTAATAATTCTCTTTATACTAAGAAGCACAATGTAATCGTATAGATGACAATAACTAAGATGTCAAATGGAATGACATTATTGTGGCAGACAACTTCTAGGTCTTAGTAGCTTCACACAACCAAAGCTATTTCTTGTTCCTGGAAAGTTATCAGTATGTGCCAATAACTGTGCTTACTCAGTATTTTAGCTTGCTGATGGCACTTAAATAAAACATATGATGCCACAATTTTGAAGGCAAGGAGACTAGCACCAAGTCTCCAACTGACAGCTTATGTCTATGTCCTGAGCCATATTCCTACATTTTATGCACTAAACTAAGGTTAATGGCTCTGATTCTATCTTTAGTTGACGAAGGAGAGGAGAGCTTAAAATATCAATGGTAGCACTAATGTCTATATACAACTACTAAGTAACTTTTATTTATCCAAGAAAAGTCTAGAAGAGATGGGGAAATCTTCTAAGACAAGGTGCTAAAGTAATAAGGGAGATATGAAACCATTAATTTTAATCTCAAATAATTTTAAAACAAAAAACAACTAACCTCTTGGTTTAAATATTTAACCCCTATCTCCATCAAATACACATAAAAAGTACTTTATCTCTTTAGTAGCAAAATATATGAGCAGGCAAGTAATGCTAGACCTTGCTTGGTAGCACAATTGTCTAAATATTTAAAACAGAATGGGGGCAAGATTCAACTACTAACATCAGTAAATGACTCACGAATCACTTCACTAAATAACACAAAATATGAAAAGCAACTCCTTTGGTTTTCTAAGTTTAAGGGAGAAAGGTCAATGGTATATGTAGTCATCGAGTATAATAGTTTTGCACTATGAAAACAAAGTAAAAATGTTGAAAACAGTAAATAAAGGGTTTTACAGGAGGCAGTCACATTAGGAGTTCAAAGCACTTCACATACTTTTATATTTAGTACATGAAGCGAAAACTCCTTAGGCTTATCGTTAAGGCTGCAGTGAAAATAAGTTTTAAAAAGCTAAAAGAGAGAATATATATCAATTTAAAGACCCTTAATCAACTACAGTTATTTCCAGCACTTAGGAACAGGGCAGCATTATAATATGCATCGGAGGAACTCCGTGGGTCTCTTTTCCATAAAAAATATATTTCAAAATATTTGCAATTTCTTTGGTATAAAAACAAATACTACAAAGTAGATGGTATTTTCTGATTTTAAAATAAACCCACATATACCTTGTCTGGCCTCAAGCAGCGGATGATGAGCATTCTCTGAAATTCATCGGCTTTTTTTTCCCACTCCTCAGGAAAAACTTCATGGTGTGGCTCCTGACATGATAGTGGAAGACATTCAATGTCATGTTGGAAGTTATTTCTTAAAAGAACAGTATTTTAACTTTTAACTAATACTTTTAATCTTTTAAAATAAAAAAAAATCATTTTAGGCACTGTCATTGATAGGGTTTCATGCAGAGAACATTCTAACCCCACACCCTCACCTGTGTTCTCTCCCACACCCCAATGCCTCTTCCTATAGAAACTATTTTCAGAAAACATAAAATGACTACCTGAAATCAAGAATACTAATAAAATTATTTATATGTAATATAATATAAATTTATATGAGGCAATCTTATAAAATAAAGAATAAAGAGAAAAATTTAATACCATAAAGTATTAAAATGAGGATATTTTGTAGAATAATGTCAATGTGAATACTAATAAAAAAAAGAACCTATTTTAAGAAAAAGGAAAAAAAAGAAACTAAGAAAAAGAAGTTCATTTAGAGTATGTTCTCATTTTTTTTTCTTTAAAGGTATTAAAAATTCCATTACTACTATTATCTATATAAATAAACACTTAGGGATTGGAGCAATAGTACAGCAGGGAAAGAGCTTGCTCTGCATGAAGTCAACCTGGGTTCAATTTTCTGCATCTCATATGGTTCCCTGTACTGCTAGAAAAGATTCCTGAGTGTAAAGCTAGAAATAAGCCAGATCTGGTCCAAAAACCAACCAGTCAACCAAAATCCCCACATATATTACAAAAGGAGAAGGGTATTATATTCAAACTTTGAACATTTTTGTATCTTAAAAGATTATCAGAGATTGTAGCTGAGTAAAGAAAATTAAATATGAAGGGCCACTAAAATTATATGAGAGCATCATCTAGATCCCAGGAAACTGGTAAACCTTGAAATAATAGATATTTGTACCCTTGAAACTTCAAGGATGGCTAATGTGTTCGCTCAAATAAGAAATTTCAATGTTTGGGCAAAGTAAATTAAGTTTTAATTTAAGTTTAGAAAAAGAGTTCTCACAGAAATCTATCTGTCTGTAGAAAACAGTTTTAGACTAACAAGGAAAGATCCAAAAGAGAACTTGCCCAAAATACTTGAATTTATACGTAGGTCTAATATCTCACTGACATGCCTAACCCCTCAAATAGGAAACCCAGTAGATATACTTTTCATCTACTTGACTCATTTACTTTTCCTTCCAACTCCCCAAATAGAGCTTTTGCAGATTCTCCCCAAGGAAAGAAGATTTCTAAGAGAATAGAAACAAAGGAATCAAAAACTTAACTTGGAATTGGCAAAACTTATTAGCCATTACATAAGACATATTAAAAGAATGCAACAATGTCTATATGTTCCCCAAGGAAAATTGTATTATGAGTTAGTTTTAATAATACCAAGTAAACAAACTAGGGTTTACTTCTTGGATGACAGAATATTTAGTTTGTGTTATACATTCAAAATAAAACTAAAATCTAAAGACTATTTTGTTGAATGTTAACAATTCTTATGAATGTCAAAGTCTAAAATAATCACAAAAATCTGGCATGGATCTTCAAAATAATATTTTAAGGACATACACAGCTTGTCTGAATCTTCATACATTTCAAGGAACTTGAATAGTTCAAATAAAATCACTGATTTGTGTGCAAAATACAAATTAAACTTGAATTTTAACATATAAACAATTGTTTAACATTATATAAATATCATTTTTATCAAATAAAATTAATTATATAATATTTTTCACCACTTACAAAATTTGGAAATAAGCAGAAGGGTTAAAAACATACCATGCTGTCATATACTTTCTTCCAACCATCCTTTAAACGAATAAACTCCTTACGAATGGATTTGAAAAAATGTAATTCATCTAAGCGACATATTTCATCCCAGGATTTTTGAGGAAGCCAGATACAAGGATTGGTATAAGGATTATCTAGTCCAATGCCACCAGTTAGCAGAAATCTCCACTCAGCTTTATTAATCTTTGTAAAACAAAGTAACATGAAGAGTCAGGCAGGAGTTCATCATATACATGGTACATTTACAATTATAGCTGAATTTTAAATGTCAGTGTGGTCTTTATTGATACAACTTACTTAGTAAGTACTAATTTGTAAGAAATCAATGGTTCCATTTTAATCAGTTTTCAAAGTAATTTTTCTTAGCTAAGATACTTTTCCTTCAGAATTACAAATCCAAGTATAATTATATGGATATTTTCTATTTGTGCATGTTTTCCAAATGACTTGAAGTCTTATTAGCTTTAAAAATTGTGTGATGACAGAAAGCCATCAACTTTCCATGTTTTCAATAATTTTCCATAATATATACTAACAGCACTATAAAGCTTATAAGAATACAACACTTTGAATCCTACAGAAATAATACATTCTTGTATGCAATCAATAAATTGTAAACACACAAGTATATAAAATGATGGATTTTATAATGGTGCATTTAAAAAAGTGCTTCCTGTATTTTAAATGAATATAAAATATTCATTTGAAACACAGCCAAGAATTTATAAAAGGCATCATTAAGTCCAAATGTTTACATCTAATTAACTTGCACATGTTCTTAAAATATTACCATTTATATTCATACTTGGTACACACATCAAGGCTTATCATGAATTTCTATGTATTCTTATGAAAGATTCTAAGGGAAACTAATTTATTTTAAACTAAAACAGAAACATTTAAGTAATGGGTTACATAAAAACTCTGCCTGCTTTATTTTTTTAAGCTTTCTGTAATTTAGTCTAGTTGTAATATCTCTTCTTAACTATAACAATAATAATGATCATTGTTACAAATACTACACATAACCCTTTTATATATAATTCCTACACAAATTAATAAGTTATTTTATATTTCCCCCTTAACAATCAGGAATATTCACCATACGGTCATGAAGCAGCAGATTCACATTCAGACAAAAGGAAAAGAGCAGTTTATCTTTCTCAAAGAGTGACCGGCAGATGTTAACATAAAGGGAATAAGTAAAGTGATCTTTGAGAATTTGAAGCCTGGAAGGGTAAACAGACAGAAAATAAAAGTTGAGTATGCTTTAAGAAAAATGCTTTTTGTATGTTTTAAAGGCTATTATCAGCCATTTATATGTGTGTTCTACTATATTCTCTGGGTAATCATTGTCTCGAACAAGCGAGGATCATCATTAACTGGGCACACAAATTTGAGAGACACACAGTGAGAGAAACACACCAGTAGAATAGCACTTGACTGTTGACTGAATTTTTGAACAGTTAATCTTTTGGGATAAAACAGCAACGCACGCATTATTAGCTCACTCCCCTTAAGAATATATGAACTATTTAAAATTGTAAAATATGGGCCGGAGAGATAGCATGGAGGTAAAGCATTTGCTTTGCAAGCAGTGGTTCAAATCCCGGCATTTCATATGGTCCCCCGAGCCTGCCAGGGTCTATTTCTGAGCGTAGAGCCAGAAACCCTGATTGCTGCCAGGTGTGACCCAAAAACCAAAAGAAATTTGTAAAATATTACTCATGTAAAATTCTACTTCTTTCTTCTATAATAGTCCTGTATACTTCACATTATATATTAGAAGACTAAAGTGAATAGCTATATTATTACATGAAAACTAAATTCAGTAGGGTGAAACTTTATGATGAAGAAATTATCTTTTTACTTATCACAGGGACAAAACATGGAAATATGAAAATTAATGCGATTTCTAGTCATAATAATTGGGAAGGTTTTTTCAAAGGGGGACACACTCATCTGTCTTCAGGGCTTTATTCTTTGCTCTGCACCCAGGAATCACTTCTGACAAGGTTTAAGGGACTATACTGGGTTCTGGGGATCGAATTCAGGTTGACCATGTGCAAATCAAGTGCCCTATCTGTTGTACTATGTCTCTAGTTCCTCTAATTATAAATCCTGAGCAGTTTAAACTAATTATCTGGCAATTATCATTGAAACAATTTAAAAATATTTTAATTATATAGATTATAATATTTACAGAAAGAATAAAGCATTAGCATTTGTATAGAACTTATGCTTGAAATAGATGATTGGCAAACTAAGCATATCAATTTATCTGGAGGAAAAATTAGTATATTTATGATTAAAATTATACAGATATTTCTTCAAAATGTCTATAAAATGTTATCTACCAGCAAGAACAGATATTGGGTATTTTCAGTCTGATACCCTAAGTTCCCAAACATCCTAGCTTTATTAATTTTCTCTTATTATTTCTTGAATTATTTTTTACCTCCCACCAGCATTCCAATGAGAAGTACAACAGCGGTGGCGCTGGAGGTAAGGTGCCTGCCTGCCTTGCCTGCACTAGCCTAGGACGGACAGAGGTTCGATCCCCGTTTTCCCATATGGTCCCCCAAGCCAGGAGCGACTTCTGAGCGCATAGCCAGGAGTAACCCCTGAGCAGCACTGGGTGTGGCCCCAAAACAAACAAACAAACAAACAAAAATATCACTTATGAAAAACTAAAGTGACAACAACAAGAAATTCAAATTCAATCTTACTGATAGAATACAAAGTACAATATAATTTAGTAAAATGTTACAGTGTGAAAGATATTAACAGTGTTCATTCTCAATGCTGATAATACATGACATAAGATTAAGCCTCTCATGAGATAGCACATTTGAAAAACTTTCCAGAAAAGGAATTGATATGGCATATACGAGAGAAGAAAATATCTTTGCCCTATTTTTCGGATTCTTCCACAAGGTAAAAATAACTGTGCATGGCTACATTTACTAGTGCATTGTTTATAAGCTACATACAAGTTATACCATAAAAAGTATAGTGCTTTCAGAAGTAAGTTGTGTAACCTCTATAAAATATGTTTTTAAAGACTAATATGTAGAAAGTTATGATACAAATGATTATCTAAAATATACTTCATATATGTTATATATATGAAATATATATACACATAGAAATAGTTAAGTTTGGTTCCTATACATAAAATATAATATATTAAGATTCTTGTTTCTATTCATCAATATACTTGTGGTAGCTATATATATTAAACCCAATGCATTTAAAACTTTCATGAAAAAAATTAATGATTTAAAATTAGTATCAGAGTTAAATTATCAATAACTGCCCAAAAGCAAAATACATTTTTATCTTTGAGTAAAAATAAATGAATCTGGTAGTTTTTGTGTTATAGTCACATGCTTTTTCTATCTATAATATTAATAGGCCACATCATGCATTTGATGTTGAGCCATGATTGTCAAGTGAACAAATGATTCCTAAGAGAAATCATTTTATCTTTAATTTTTGAATGGGGATAGCTCTGAATCTTGATTTTACTAAAAAAAAAGCCATTAGATTAAGACTATCTAGAAGAATTTTTAAGTAGGTGACATGATTAATGAATAAAGAAAAGAAGAAAAGGGCAAACAGGATGGGCTCACTTCTGTGTTATGAATGAAGAAATAAAGAAAAGCAATAGGCAGTAGATAATGATAAAAAAACTTTTACTCTTTGATTATAGAACTAAGATGACCCAGGGTTAAGGAAAGAAAGAAGTTGCCCAAAAGTTTCTTCAGGACAGTGGAGCAGGATCTAGATGGTGGAGATTCAGTAACTTTGTCTTTTTTGTTTTTTTGTTTATTTTAGTTTTTGGGCCACACCTGGTGATGCTCAGGGGTTACTCCTGGCTATGCACTCAGAAGTCGCTCCTGGCTTGGGGGACCATATGGGAAAACGGGGATCGAACCTCCGTCTGTCCTAGGCTAGCGCAGACAAGGCAGGCACCTTACCGCCAGCGCCACCTCCCGGCCCAATTCAGTAACTTTGTACATCAAAAACATAAGCATAACTAACAACATTATAACTGTGTGACATCAACAACAAAATTTTTTTGATGTAGTACATTGGGATTCCATTGAGTACTGTCATAATGAAGAATATTTTGATATTGAGAGGGTCTTCAATTTTATCCCTGAATATATGCATACTAGAAAGGTTTATTCATCTGCACTAAAAGTAATGTACAATGATATTTAAGGTAACAAACATTTACAATAGCCCCAAACTGGACACTATCCAAGTATCCACATATAGCAATAGTCAAAAAGAAGTTGTGCCTAATATAAAGACAAATCAATGTGAAGTATAGGGTGAATTTTTCGCATAGTTAATAAGGTAAAAATCTTCCTCCTTCCTTTTTCTTAAGAGTGTTTACTTTACAAAAATTTAAAGTATAAGTACTTTCACCATTATACTGAAGAAGATCAAAATCCTTCAACAACAATATAGGTGTCAGCACTGTGATCCAGGAATGTATTTTTCAAAGACAGGAGAGCCATATCTTTGAAATGTAAATATCAGGGGACACTATCTCCCAGTTTATATGGGTGAGTAAGAACATAAATTTGGGGTGCCTGGTTTTAAGACAACATAAAAACAAAAGTTGCTTTTTCTCTGGACAAAGCCAAAATGCAGAAGGTAACCCAAATTCCCAAAGATGGGATGAGAGTTCTACCTTTGCAGTCTTTTACTGGAATGTCTGTGATCTGTATCACTTCTTAATAAAGTGATACATTTCACTTCATTAATAAGCATTTATAAGGGTAATTAATAAGGTTAATGCTTATTTAGCAACAATATTTTTCTTCCTTTATCGTTCCATCCCAGCATCCTACATAATTTACCAAGCCCACCAGAAATTATTCTTGAGCATAGAAACAGGAGTAATCCTTGAGCACTTTTAGGTGTGGCCCCAAACTCCAAAATTTCAAAAACGGGAGGAAATTATCTAAATATTTTAAACATAATAATATAAAAATGGACCAGGGTGATAGTACAGTGAGTAGGGTCCTTGTTTTGCATGTAAGCAAACCAGGTTTGAGCCCTGGCATCCCATATGGTAAACCAGACACCAGTAGGAGTAATTCCTGAGTGCAGAGTCAGAAGAAATCTCTGAACATCTCTGGTGTGACCCCAAAACAAATATATCTCTATATAAATATTAAACTCTACTATCATGCATTTTTCTGTTATAAAATATTCTCTTCACATGCTGTCACCTTTTCTCATTGGCAGACATCTGAAAGCACTGTTTGGTAATCAAATGCCAGGCTTTCAGATTGTTATTCATACATTCAAACTTATAAAATAATGATACTGACAAAAGTACTTTGCCTAAGAATATGAAAATTTCAGCAAGATGCTATCATGATATATAAAGATTCAAATCAGGTTTCATAAAATTAATATTATATTTTGGATTTCTGAAATACAATCCTTAACCATGAGTGCATTAAAGTACTACATTGAATTCCCTTTGTATTTCATTTTAACTTCATATTGATCCATAAAGATCTAAGGAGCAAAAATGGAATGAGTTAATTTTTTGGTTCACGAATTCATTTTGATATATTCTATTTGTAACATGCCAGCATAAAACTAAAAATTATGACACCAATATAAAACCATAAATTTTTTTCATAGCTTTAATTCTATTTAATTCTATTAATTATAACAACCAAAAGTAAAATGAAGTCTGTTGTATGTAAATATGAGTAACACAAGCAGGTACTTTTAAAACTTTTTTACTTCATGAATTTCCCATCAAAACATTCATTTAACTTTTTGAACTACAAGCTTAGAGAGAGTAAAAGAATCAGACATCATCACACTGTTGATTTCCAAGCAATGCTTTCAATTGTCTGCCAATGAGAAAAAAGACAGCAGGTAAAAAGTGTATATCATAACAGAATAATACATGATAGTAGGGTTTAACATTTATATATATATATACATATATATAATCAGACATAGAAAGGATATTAACTACTTTTCTGTATCTACTATCATAAATTCATTTTTCAAATGATGTGGCAAATTGTCTCCATTTTAAAATTACATTATAAATTTATCTTACCAAATAACTTTCTAGAAGACCATTTGGTCACATCTGTCCAATTTCACTGAAAAATGATTTCTGGTACAATAAAGACTCAAGCACATTTTCTATTGTATCATATTAATTTATATTGTGGTTGTAGCTATATGGTGTGAATACACCATTGTGGAAAAACAAGGAAGGCCACCCATGATTATTCAGTCTTCAGGCTGAATAACTAATTAGTTAATATTGGGTATTAATTAGCTTTTCTTTTACATACCTTTGTTTTAAAACTTCAGACTTCTCTGAATTTTCAATGGACATGATGAAAAGGTTAATAAACCAAGTTAATGAGTATTGGTACATGGGTTCAATGTTAGCTAAATCAGCGATAGAGAAGAACAGGATGGTGGAGTGGACCGCAATAGGACGATAGCCCATGCGGGTATTATCAATCTTTTTCTCTGTCTCCTCCGCTACTTCCTGCTTTTGAGAAATTTCATTAGCCAAAGCCTTGGAGGAAGATAATATCTTAATAGCAGTTTCATCTTCTAATATATTGCCTTCGGAAGATGAAAGAACTTCTAAAATCTTGTCTTCTATTTCTTTTAACTGCCTAAGAATAAAACATAATTTTCTCAGAAGAAAAAAAGAAATCATTTAAAATCACTTCACACATGCATCCTCTCACAAGAAACAAAAAGCTTGAAACTTAAAGAAAGGCATTACTTTGTGACAAATATGCATCACTCTAATGTTCTGTAATTAATTTTCCTATCTTAAAAAATGGCAAAAGGCAGGTCCTTCCTTTCTGCTCTCCTTTTCTAATGATCTCTTATGTGAAAATCATGGAAAGAGTGATGGTAAGCCCATCTATCCTACCATTAAGTAGCTCAGCCTGGAGTGAACAGAAAGTTATCACTTCATTTATGTTCTGAAAATGTCCATGACTTATAGAGCTTTTCTATTGCTAGCCATGTACAGATATTATGCACAAAAATAGAATGTAACCTATCCATTCATATGGTGCCCCAGTGAAAACAGGTCATCACAGTTACATAATGAATGGGAAACTTTGTAGAGCATTTCAAAGATTATCACCATGACTTGAAACAGTACCTGGTTTTCACAGCACTTAAGAGACTACATGCAAAAATTAGATCCTGGACTGCAACTTTCCAAATGAACAAAGAAACCTCAATGCTTTATCATTTCTTCCTACAATTTACCTTAGTGGGCCATTTAAATCTAAGAAAGTCAATCACAAAATGCACGTTGGTTCATGCTAGGTAATCTTAAAATAATTATCAAACAATTATTATATAATGTTCAAAACCTTTTATTTTCTGCTCCTTGTAAGATCAAGGCTTGCTTTTCTTCCTCAAGGTCTGGTCTTTCGCGTGCCACCACAATTCCCAAAAGCTGATCTTGCATTCCCTCAGAAGTGATCATGAAGTTTAATAATGTGACCTGTAAGTGAAGGAATAAAAAAAAATTGCATCATTTCTACTGAGGAAGTCTCTGTATGTCTTCTTCAGGTATTAATCTTAATCTTAATAGGCTCCTCTTGCTGGGGGATTGAGCACTTGCCCTAAATTTGATCTCCAGTGCTCTCCCCCATACACACAATACACCTCCACATGTGGAGCACAATCCTAGTAGCACTGCTCTTTGGGATCCCCAGCATTCCCACATTATATATAAGGTTTGATACACCATAACTGGGTATCAACGAGCAGCACAAGGAAAAGTACACAGGCCTGTTGTGGAATGAAATACTGAGACATCAGAGCAACAGCAAAGGGAAGGGAAAAGTGAGAGAGTCTGTTTACTGGGGTAGTTCATGTATGCTCAAAGTGGATTCTGAGCGACCACGATTAAACACATAGACACATTCAGTTTATTAGAATTCTAATTTAGTATTAGAAACTCAGTCATAAATAACACTTCAATGGCTCTTATTTAGTGATCTTTCTGTTCTTATTTCATATAGATTCCATTCATGAGCCTCATTTACAGTACAGAAGGGTAAATAAACCAAGTTAACACAACTGAACTCTATTTTAGCATCACTTACCATGTAACTAAGCTAGATTTTCAGAAGCTAAAAAATTGCCTCTTGGGGGTTTACACAAATTCTAAGACTTTTGTTTTGCTTTGTTTCAATTTGTTTTTGTTTGTTTTGTTTGGTTCTTTGGAGGCCATATATAGTGGAGCTCCAGAGTTACACCTGACTCTGCTCTCAGAAATTACTCCTGTAGGAGCCTGAGCAATAATAGCACAGTGGTAGGGCGTTTGCCTTGCACAGCTGACCCAGAAATAATGTCGGCTCAAACCCTGGCATCTCATATGGTCCCCCTAGTCTGCCAGGAGAAATTTCTGAGCTAAGAGCCAGGAGTAACCCCTGAATATCACCAAGTGTTGCCCCCCCCCCCATTAGGACTTTAAAATGAGAGCCGTAGTAAAGAAACAAAACAACTCAAATGAGCAAGCTACAGGCAAGCTAAACCTCACCCAACTATAACAAAGGCAGCTACTGAAAAACTTAGGGCCATCATTTCCTTGTTTTTGAGTTCTCCTTCCATAAACCTTCCATAAACCCTGTCTACACACGCAGACACCTGTGCGCATCACAAACCAGAGTCTAACCAACTTACTATTGTCCCCTGCTTGTGTTCCACACCAGCAGTACCTGCAGGAGTTCAGCCCCTTTCCTTGCTCCTCAGGATGGGCAATACTTGCCTATAAATGTGAAAGTTTAAAAAAGTATAAGAAGGGCCTGAGCAATGGCGCAGCCGTAGGGCATTTGCCTTGCCCGTGGCTGACCAGGACAGATGGTGATTCTATAGCCCGGCATCCCAGATGGTCCCCAAGCCAAGAGCGATCTCTGCGCGCATAGCCAGGAGTAACCCCTGAGTGTCACCATGTGTGGCCCCCCAAAATAAATAAATAAATAAAATAAATAAATAAAGATAAAAATGCAGGGTTCAGGGGCTGGCGCCATGGCGCTAGAGGTAAGGTGTCTCTGCCTTGCCAGCGCTAGCCTAGGATGGACCGAGGGTCGATTCCCCCGGCGTCCCATATGGTCCCCCAAGCCAGGAGCGATTTCTGAGCGCATAGCCAGGAGTAACCCCTGAGCGTCAC
>PVKC010006425.1:0-31156 GCA_004027635.1 Crocidura indochinensis
ACATGGAAATGTTAAAAAATAGTTTGCCTCTAATGTTTAAGGAGTTACATAAGTTTTATGGCTTTAGATAGCCTTGTGTGCTGTTAAGAAACATTATAATGTATATAATTATATAATATTATAATTATAATATTATAATCTGGGGACTTGACAAACAAAGTAATTGTACATGGATTCTGTTTTATTTATCTTAATGTTCATTGGCCGAAAGTTTAAAGCTAACATATCAGCAAGGGGACTTCTTCTGAGAATTATGTTACTTGTGACTGTCCTTCCACTGTAACCTTACCTTGTACTCTCTCTTTGCATCTTTGTTCTCATAATTAAAAATAAAAAAGTATTATTAAAAACCTTGATATCAGACCCCAATCCATCAGGTATATAGAAGAAAACATAGGTAAAACACTCCATGAAATTGCAATTAAAAGCATCTTCAAGGAGAAAACATCACTGTCCAAACAGGTGGAAGCAGAGATATACAAATGGACTACATTAAATTGAGAAGCTTCCACACATCAAAGAAAACAGTGACTAGAACACAAAGGCCACGAATAGAGTGGGAGAACTTCTTTCTCCAATACCCATCAGATAAGAGTCTAATATCTAAGATATACAAGATACTGACAAAACTTAACAAGAAAAAAATCATCCAACCCATCAAAAAATGGTGAGAATAAATGAACAGACATTTCCTCAAAGAAGAAAAGCAGATGGTCATAAGACACGTGAAAAATGCTCCATATCACAAAGAACAGGAACAATAAGTGCAGGTGGGGATGTGGAGAGAAAGAAACTCTCATTCATTGCTAGTGGGAATGCCATTTACTCAGTCTTTCAGAAAACAATATGGAGATTGCTCAAAAAACTGGAAAATGAGCTGCTATTTGATCCAGCAATATCAAACCTATTGATATTCCCTAGGACACAAAAAATATACTACAAAAATGCCCTCATATGCCTATATTCATTGCAGCACTATTTGCAATAGCCAGAATCTGGAAACAACCCAGAGGCCTGACAACAAATGAGTGGCTAAAGAAACTGTGGTACACATACACAATGAAATATTATGCAGCTGTTGAGAACAATGAAGTCATAAAATTTTCCTATACATAAATGAACATGGAAACTATTATGCTGAGTGAAATAAGTCAGAGGGAGAGAGATAGTTTCACTCAGAATTTACGAAAAATAAAAGACAGTATCGTATAATATCCAAGACAATAGAGATGAGGCCAGAAAAACCAGCCATCATATGAAATTTATCACAAAGAATGGTGAACACTGTTAGAGAAATAACTAAACTAACAACTATCATGACAATGGTAGCGAATGAGAGAAATACAATGCCTGTCTTGAACACGGGCAGGGGGAGGGGGAAGAAGGAAATGGGGGACATTGGTGGCAGGAAAGTGGCACTGGTAAAGGGGAGATGTACACTTTATGACTGAAACCCATCTACAAACATGTTTGTAACCATGATGCTTAAATAAAGATATTATTAAAAATAAATCACTTTTGACCTTACCCACTGGTCCTCCTAGAGAAATAAATAAATAAATAATAAATAAAGCACTACACAAATCCTCAGTTAACCAGGACTTCTTACTCCTCTCTACTTAGGTCACTCTTTTCCCCGATTTATCTGTCACATGGAAGTGATTTCCTTCTGTGAGACGAGAGGACCCTTTGGTTAAAATCCTGGATGTCAGGGTCAGGAAGAGAGCTTGGGGGTAAGGAGATCATTTTTTTCCTGTGTAAATGTTCCAAGTTCAATCTCTGGTATCACATGTCTCCAGAGCACTACTAGGAAGAATAGCTCTGGTGAACCCTGAGATTCAATGGCATCTAATAACATTGCATCTCTGGCTTGAGCACTGAACTACCTGGCCTAACTGATAGACTCTTGCATTGAGTTAATCCTAGGTTTGATTCTAAAATTTGGATGAGAAGGGTTTGGCTCCCAACTGGGATTACTTCTGGTAGTGCTTGGTAGTGCTTGGGGGATCCTAGGGCATGCCAGGGATGGAATCAGAGTTAGCCCATGCAAGGCAAGGCAAGCATTGAATCCCTGCACTATTTCTTCAGTCTCAAATGGGAAAGTTTTGGTAGCTGAGAGAGCTTGTCTCTACTTCTCTGAGTCTCTTTTTCTTCTTCTAAAAGCTTTTATCAGGATTAAAGGAGCTATTGAATATCAAACAGTGGCTTTAATTTAAGATTAAGCCAATGTAGTCATTTGTGAAACATTTCTTTGGCTTCTTCATAATAGAAAGAACTATGTCAGCCATAGCTTTGGTTTAGCTAGGTTTGGAGGATTTTTAATCAAGATTTGGAAAATTCACCTCTAAGCTGGCCCATCCTGTGGAACTGTTGAACTTTTCTTACTTAAATTACTTAAAACCTTTCTTGGCTTTGGTCTCCAGTTGGAAGAGATAAACCAAGACAAACAACAGCGGGAATCCTTTGCCCAAAGCACTCAATGGTACCCAGTGAGGGAACATGGCTTAGAGGAGTCCACATGCCCCCCCAAACTTTTTAGTGTTTTTTTTTTCTCAAAAAGGTCTCTAAATTCACTCTAGCTGATTTACCAATATGTCTCAAACCACCTCCTAAACATTTGCTCGATGATAGCATGTTGGTGTCTACTGGGGACCTACTTGGGACCAGACCTTGAACTCAGTCTCTGAGGGCATTTACCTCTTTGAGTCTTCACTCCAATGCAGTGATGAGTTTTCTTTCTCTCTATTTTGCAGAGAAGGAAGCTATAAAGCTAAAAAAAAAAAAAAAAAAAAAAAAGATGAGCTGTTTACCCCCAATCCATTGCTGGGAGATTTAAAACCGGATTTAAAAGTTCTCTGTAGCATCCTTTTTCTGACCTTCAACTTCCAGCCCCCATTGTCCCAGAAATGCATCTTCTATCCTACTACAGTCTTACATATTTTTTTTGAAAGCTGTTCATTTTGCTAGCTTTTCCTCCCTTTTCCACCCCCTACTTTCATTCATTTAGAGAACATTCAATCCCTGTAGCCTTTGAAAGGGGGAAAAATATAAAGAATCTGAAAGCTCCAGTGAAATGAAAATAGTAAGGCTTCTTCCAACTTAAGTAGCATTAGAAGCAATTACATTTGTGCAAATGTAGAAAGGCAAAGGCTGTTGCTATTTCTGATTCCCCACACCCCCAGGCTGTAAATGGGAAGGAGGGTCATTAACCATTTCAGAGCCAGGAGCCCAAGGCAAGGGAATGGGTGTGTAGGTCTGGGGGAAGGCAAGCAGTTTGCTGCCAGCGGAACTGATGATGCCTGCCCCTCTTTTCAAAGTGACACCAATATCTATTTATTCAAATAAATTAATGTTTTCTCTCAAGAACTGTTTCGTGGGAACAGGATTACTTGGCAGTCCCAGTATAGTGTCCTACAAATGATTCATCCATTGAAAAAACAAACACACACACACACACACACACACACACACACACACACACAAAAGAGACACCCTAATAAAACAGTCTTAAATCTTTGTATTTAGTACTGGCTTTTCTCTTCCCTTTCTCTTTCTCTCAAGGAAGTGTCTGTAGATGGGAACCCACAGTTTTCACAAACACTTATAAGTATGTGGTGGAGAGGATGGGCAGAGGATGAAAAATGAAGTGATGCAGAATGCATTTAAAAATGCATAAAGGTGTAAATAATATCACTGGCAAAGTGCAAAGATGTCAAAGCTGTAAAGACCTAGACTGTTAAGGCTGAAGGAGAAAAACTGCCCAATGAACTCCTTAAGAAACACTTCCTTTCAGTTTTTTATGACTGCATTGCAAAACCCTCACCCTCACCCCAAATTTAGATGCTTAAAAGGACAATTGTTTCTTTCTGACAGTTCCCTAAGCTGGGCTGGACTCAGCTGGGCGGCTCCTTGGCTCCAGGTACCATCTCCTGGGGTGGAAACCACCAAGTCAGATGGGAAAACCCACAGCAGAATAGATTTGGGACTGGGACGCTGGGAGAAGTCGGATGTACATGGGCACTGTGCTCTCATTTGCCGTTCTGGGGCTTCCTCACCTCCTCACCTCTTGGAGGAGTCTGAGACATTAGGTTTCTTCTTGGGGGCTGACTTCAAAGTGGTGAAAATTGGCTCCCCTCTTCAATCAGACATGGCCTCACAAATCAGGGAACTTATTTCCTCTGTAATCAGTCAGGCAAGCCAAGCCTTAGGACCCATCAAAGGCTCTAGAGGAGCAAATGGGACTCTGCATTTGGAGGTGAGTACTAAGTATTTAGATTAGGGATAGGGTATGTGGCTACCATGAGGGGTACCCCTTCACTGGAGCTAGCAAGCTGCTTTGAATGTATATTCTGCTTACTGAATTGATGGCAGTGAAAATGGACTGTGGTTACTTACTAACGTGTTAAGGGGTGGAGAGGTGGAGTGATAGCACAGTTATAGGGCATTTACCTTGCACTTGATCCAGGACAGACCTTGGTTCAATCCCTAGCATCTCATATGGTCCCCAAGCCAGTACCAATTTCTGAGCACATAGCCAGGAATAACCCATGAGGGTCACAGGGTGTGACTTAAAAAAGAAAAAAAAGTGTTAGAGACTATCTCCATGTCACAATAGAGCAGGGGTCCTCAAACTTTTTAAACAGGGGCCCAGTTCACTGTCCCTCAGACCATTAGAGGGCCAGACTATAGTAAAAACAAAAATTACAAACAAATTCCTATGCACACTGCATACATCTTATTTTGAAGTGAAGAAATAAAATGGGAACAAATACAATATGTGGCTTGCGGGCCATAGTTTGAAGCCCACTGAATAGAGAGAAGATACTAAAGAATACCTATAAGGTTCATTCTATAACCTTTAATTATATATTGGAATGGGGACTTATTCCTCATTCTACACTCAGGGATCACTCCTAGAGGTGTTCAGGGAACCATAGGCAATTTGTCAAACCTGGTTGTCATCATTGTATGATGTTTCAGTGTAACTGAACTCTGGTTATCCTTGGACTACTCTAGTTTGAACTGCATAGATCTGAAGATGTCCAGTTAGAGGAGGATCTACTCTGCATAGTGCCACTTATAGGTGGATATTTTTCTCTCCCTTTCATTTCTGCTTAACAGAAAGTTCTGGTCAAATCTTCACCCACAGATTCAACCATCCATGTCTACTGATGGTTGGTTGAATCTTCAGGTAGAGCCCACAGATACAGAGGACAACTAAAGGGACATGAGCACACACAAATTTAGGTCTCTTACAGGGAAGAAATCCTGGAACAAATCCCCTATTAATACCAGAGAATGCCAATATGATATTACAAGAAGTAAAAAAACATTACCCAGAATTCTGA
Source organism: Crocidura indochinensis (assembly GCA_004027635.1). NCBI lineage: Eukaryota > Metazoa > Chordata > Mammalia > Eulipotyphla > Soricidae > Crocidura > Crocidura indochinensis. The sequence continues at coordinate 5,349 of PVKC010006425.1, forward strand.
AGCCAGAAACAGCACAAGCAGTTCATATACTTTCTTTGCATATAGTCAATTCCAATATGATCCCCAGCACTGCTAGATCCCCTGAGCACAGCAATAACAACTCCCAAGAATAGAGCCAGGAGTATCTCCTGGGCTCATTCAAGTACGGTTCAAAACCCTCCCTTATAATAATTAAAATTATGCAGGCTTTTCAACTCCTTGGGGCTCATTAGTACTCATAATCCCCATATCCATTAAGAGTTGATTGTATATTGTTGATGGGTGCAATATTATTTGGAAAAGCAAGGAATAAGGACCTGGAAATCAGATTGATGTTGGGGTCTAGGTAGATTGTTGGTGATGGTGATCAACAAGTGACACTGGTGTAATTAATCCATGAGTGGTTTATTTCATTGAGAAATTGTTCATAGTTTTCTTTGAATGTTATATAAATTATATAAAATATATTATATTATTATAATAACATATATATTATGTTAATATGATATATATTATATAATATATATTATATATAATATATAATAACATATATATTATTTTTCAAGAGGTCAAAAAAAACTGTTGAGTAACTTTAAATTTGACCTATGAATACAAGTTGCTTGTAGCTCTCAAATCCAAGGAGCAGAGATTGAGTGAAACCAATAGAAGGGTCCAAAAGAGAGCTAAGCTCTGTCCGCACTTTCTTATGGGTACCATCTGCACACAAACCAGAGAAATTATGCAGAGCAGAGCAGTCAGTATCCTGTCCATTTCCAGAAAAAAAAATGCCAAGTAAGTCAACCTCGAGGTCACATACTGCTTAAGCCCAATATGTCTGAGCCTGAAATTTCCACCTTAAAAAAATAACAGCAACAAACCCTTGGCACAGGGCATCTGAATCCCAACACATCCATCCTTCACTTGTGCTCCAGCCAGCTACACCCAGAAGGGGAAACACCAGTCACAGCCAGCACAAAAGGTGGATTGTTCAGGCCTTACTCACCCTGGTTCACTAGCCCGGCCCACCAGTAGGGCTGTGGCCAAGTGTCAGGCCTGATGGACACATCTCCTCTTGGCTGTCCATGGGTGACAGACAGAGCAGCTGTCTTGATTGTGCCTGGGCACACTAACACTGCCCAGCACCCAGAATTTGCCAACCAAGGGAGTCCAAGGCCAGTGGGAGAGCAGGCCTCCAAATTCCAGGAAGCACGTGGTGTTTATTCTGAGGTCAACCTCCCCACACGATTGCCTGGAACAACCAAGGCTGGAGATGGTCCAGGTTAAATACTAGTGTAATAAGGAGCACGTCTCTGTTTAGGTTTTGACAGATGAGGCCATTTCAAAGGGACAAGTGCAGAGTCCCCAAGGGCCCTGGTTGGAAGAGGCTGACCCCTGACCTAATTACACATATTGGGAAACAAGTTAAAGAAAGCTGAGGGCAAACACTGAATTTTACTTATTATTTCTGGGAGGTGTGCATGTGTGTGGGGAGGAATGGTTTTGTTTGATGTTGACTTGTATTTTGATGGATGTTAGAAAAACCAAGACTGAACTATGCTGTCAGTGAGGCCTTCAAGGGGCTGGGGAAAAAGAGAATCTATCACAGTAATGGCAATGGTAACAGTTATCAAAATGCTTACTGTGTTCTGGTCTCCCAACAGAAAGTGAGTGGAATAGGTAGAGTCCAATTCACCTTCAAGATAAAAAGTTCAAGAGATTCTTTTCTGCAAATGGCATAAGTGAAAGACGGTCAAATCATTTCCTTTTTTCTTCATCTTGGATATGGAGGAATAAAAGTAAGGAATGAGATTCAGGTCAAAAAGAATACAAATTCCACGGTTATGCTGAAGCCCACAAAGCAACAGCATAAGGAAGAAGGACAAGAGAAAGGGTGAAGAAGGAGTGAGGAAAGAAGTAGGATGAAGAGAAGAGGATGAAAGATGGTGGCCTGGAGCCTCCCAAACACCTTCTCTGCCCCCAATTTATTTCAAATGACTTTCTTAGATCATCTCCCTGGAAAAACTTGTCCCAGAGGACTTGCCTTATCCATTCTATTAGCTGCAGTTGGACAACTGATCTTAATTTAAATAACTCTATTTCTCTATCTTGAACATCTGAAATATTGGACACTTGAAGGTCTAAACTTGACTCTGCTGAGCCTAGAATCACTGGCACTAGGCCTTCCATATTTGGGGAGAGTATTAATAGATCAATAACAATAAACTAAATAATAATAAATATTAACATTTCTAATAATATATTAATATTATATAATAATATAAGTAAGGGGCCCAGGAGATAGCATGGAGGTAAGGCGTTTACCTTTCATGCAAAAGGTCATCGGTTCGAATCCCGGTGCCCCATATGGTCCCCCGTGCCTGCCAGGAGCAATTTCTGAGCATGGAGCCAGGAGTAAGCCCTGAGCACTGCCGGGTGTGACCCAAAACCCAACAATAATAATAATAATAATAATAATAATAATAATAATAATAATAATAATAATAATATAAGTAATAAACTAAAGAGACAAGGAAGAAGAGACAGAAATACTGATGGGAGAATTGTTGAGCAGAGCAAAAGCTGGTAGGAAATTCAAACCTGGGGAAACTCAATGAGATCCCCAAACTTGAGTTATTTCTTTTCCTGATAACCTCCCTTTCTCTTAGTACATCTCAGCTGGTTTCTAGATATTGTACCCAAATAATTAGCCCAAGAGCCTTTCAGTAACACAGACAAATTGTCCTGCTTAATAGAAAAGGCGCCACAGTCCTGTGATGGTGGGAAGTTTGACTCATACACACAGGATGAGAATTATAGGACACACCCCACGCCCCAATTCGGGTCCTTCCCAATGAGGGTCCTTCCCCAATGCAGATCCCTCCTTGTTGTCAAAAACCTTTTCTCTTCTAAAGGGAAGACTGAACTGAGGAAATCTTTGGATGTAGGGGTACTCATCTTTAGTATCTGGTCACTGAATGAAAAACTCCCTGTTTCAAGTATTAAAAAATATATATTCGAGGTGGAGGCATTGAAGGTTAATAAATATCACAGGCAGCAGGGAACATCTCTGTGCATGATATTTAGCCAACTGGCCAACTGAGTTCGTATGTGGCTCAAGGATGCAAGATTTTTTTTATCAGTTTAATTTATAAAAGTAAACTTGATTTTTCTATCAATGAAGAGCTATAAAACGATACACCTGTAATTAGCTCTAGCTTTCCCTGTGACCCTATGATTAAAGTTCCTTTGCCACTCACTCTTCTCACCTTTAGTTTTCTCCTCTGAGTGGGCTTTATTCGAAGTTCCTTTTCTTCACTCTAGTCCTAGATAGCAAACAGAAACCCTGACTTTCTCTCATTCCAAGGCAGGAAAACCATGTGGACAACGCACTCCACTTCCTCCTTCCGAGTTTCAGCAAATTTCCCAAGACTGATATCCATTGAGTTGATTAAAGTCGCGTGTGCATTTCTGAGCCAATCACTAGCTAGAAAGAGAATATCTTGATTGGCCAGAACTAGCCTAGCCAGGTGTTTATCAACGAGTGCTGAGACCATGCCCCACCCACTTGTTTTTTCTTTCTACTACATTTGGGGTTGAAAGCAAAAGAGCTGGGGCAATTCCCAGAAATCCCTGAAGTCGTTTCTATAAAATAAGGGAAAAATAGAGAGGTGGGCAAGGAAACAGACCAGATATGCCATGGGACAGAGAAACAGACTATGCATACCATACACACAAACATGCTTAGTCCATCACTCCGAGGACCCTAGCAGGATCAAACAGTGTCTAAGGTCCTCATTTGGTTATGGGTTTGGTGGAGCTTTAGCAATTTGACAGTTGTAAATGCTGTGAAATCTGTTAGCTCCCACTTACTTTATGGCTGAGAAGGCCAGGGACTCTTTATGGGCACATTGTTTGCTAAAGAAGAAACAAAAGTACTTTCTGCTCCCCAGAACAAGGCTCAGTTGGCGGGGCATCTGCCTCCACAGGCCGCCTGGAACCTAGCAACAAGCCTCTGACTTCTCACTATTTCCCAATGTGACTCCTGGCCTGGCCTTGACCAAAGGGGAGATTTCACACACTGTAAGGAGATGATACCAGAAACCCCAATGCAAACCAGGCAGTTGCTCCTCCTATCGCTGTGCAATGGCCCATCACTAATTATTCCTTTGCTGCTCTGCACATTCCATGTATTTATTTATTTATTTATTTATTTACTTTTGCAACTACCCCTCTACAAACAACAGGCAGGAAAAAGTAAAGTGAACACAAAGCATTGCTACCATTGGGAAAAGGAAGAAAATCACTCAAATATGTTTTTTAATATTTGGACTCTTAAATATCTGGAGCCACATCCAGGGGTGATCAGGACTATTCCTGAGTCTTTGCTTGGGGGAAACCCTGGATATGGTGCCAGGATTAAACCTCTGTGGCCCTAATGATTTTCTTTGAATGGTTGTTGTTTGTTCTTTATGTCAAGATAGGCCAATTGCTTAGAGCCTGGATTAAAAAAGCTGTGTACCTTGTGATTCATCTAGAATTCTCCAACTCAGGGTTCCACCAGACACACAAATTTTGTGGACTAATGGGCTATTTTATTCTTGTTTAATTGAACCAATTTGTAAACCTAAGAGAACTTGTGAAACATCAGATTTTTGGCTTCTCTTGAGATTGTCTCAAGATCTGAGACCATAAAACCGTATGCATTTCACAAGCAGTTACAAAGATAGACAAGTATCCTTTCTTTGGCAAGAAATAATTGACATATTCTTTCGTCTTACCTGTGTGTCTTAGTCTCTCTTTCTCTGTCTCTCTCCTGTGCATCATTATGGCTGAGTCTAGTAGATGTGAATCATTGCACTTGTGCTCACAAAATCCAGAGAAATTAATCTGCTGTGATATACCTATACAAAGAGGTAAATACAAGGGTAGGGAGATGATCAGAACATATGCCTGGAACAAACAAGAACCCAGGTTCAACCCCTAACTCCACCTGGCCTCCCTTGCATGGTTGGGGAGATCCTTCTTCCCCAAACCAAAATAAGCAAAAAACAAAGAGGTAATTAAAAATATTCATTCAGATGGTTACATGCCTTATGGAAAATGATAGAAGGCACATTCCATTCTGAATAGTTTTCCAAGCCTCCTCAGTTGACATATGGTCCTTTTCATTCTCTATACTTGAAGCATTTAGGTCTTTGAGCTAGTGATCAAAGGTAATATTTTCGTGACTGAGTTGGGGGAAATAAGGCTCAGAGAGGAAGTAGGCTTTCTCGTTCAAAAACATGTGATAAAATAGAGGTAGGCAAGAAGGGATCAGGGGCGATGGATCCTGCTATTTGATTACTTTACTTCTGTTCCCATATAAAGGTTCTTGCTAGTAATAACATTGAATCTAGCATTTAGGGGATGGGTTAGTTTTATGCCAAACTATGTTTAGGATTTACTCTTGGTTCTGTGCTCAGAGATCATTCCTGAGTGATTATTCTCAGTATTCCTGAGTGATCATTCCTGGTGATTCTCGGGGGACTATATGCACTGCAAGAACTGAGTTGGCAAGACAAGTGCCTTACCCCCTTCATTACCCATCAGCCTTAAATGGATTTATTATTGTTATTTTATTTTGTCTGTTTGGGGAAAAAATACTATGTTCAGGGTTTGCTTTTGGCTCTGTGCTCAGGGATTACCCCAGTGGTGCTCAGGGGATCCTATGTGGTGCTGGCAATTGAGTTGGAGTTGGCCATTAGTTCTCTAGCCTAATACAAATTTTTCTTGATCCCCAAAGTTCAGTAACTCCAATTCCTATACTGACTTGAAAAACACAGATGATAAAAAAATAAACATCTGCAGTGTAAAGGGTTTTCAAACAGAAAGAAGGGTTTTGCACCAACATGAACAGTTGCTTGCACACAGTCACCCCTCACTCCAGCTGACATGGATGTGGGCTGGCACCATGCTGGAATCTCCAATTTCTTGCAAGGTCATTCATAATGGATTTACCTATCCTGTCACCAATGCAGCCAGACTTTGCACTGGGACTTCATGGAGGTAGCATATGTGGAAATCGAGAAGGCTTTGAAGTGGAGGAAACCGGACTTGTATTTATTTCTGTAGAACAGGGACAGGCTTAGAAAAAGAACCTTGGGTTTTTACCCCCCCATGAATGTTTTATGATTGAAAATTTTGTATGATATAGGGCAATTTTTCACAGGGTGAGAGATTATTTCTTGCCCACTAAATACTTCTACATACACACACACACACACACACACACACACACACACACACACAAACACAGTTAGAAAAAAGTCTCACACGTCTGGCCCTTCCTGTATGGAGTAATCCCACTACAATGGAAAACCACTACTAGCCTACACCCTCTCCAGCTTTGGCCTAGACCGTTTGGTTGAATCTGTCCAGCTGGAGCCATGACCCAAAGGATCATCAGTTATTTAGAGACTCACCACCACCCCCCTTGAAGCTGAGCTTAATGATCTCAATTCCTGGGGATTTGCCTGGCCTACTTAATAAGGAGCATCCTGCAGTGATTACTCGTGAGTAGATGGGCAGGAAATTCTATGACGACCTGGAAGTCATATCCCAAATGCCCACATGTACTCTTGCAAGCAGAAGCGAATCCCCCAGCAGAATCCAAAGAGCATGCTCAGCACAGATTGAAGAAAATGACTCCTGCCAGAGGGGAAAGAGGGTCAAGGAGATGGGAGGGACCCTTCCCAAGAGCAGGAAGGAGATTGGGAAAATCAGTCAATTCTTAAGCCAACAAGAGCCACATGCATATGAACCCCCAACCCTATGGGCTCTCTCGAACAGTGGCTTCAGAGAGGTCCCTGGGATGTTTTCCCCACATATGCAAGAAATTAAAATTAGGCTGAAGCTCGTCTGAAGAAACCCTTTAACATCACCATATGGTAGGAGCGAAGCTGCTTTTTGGATTTAGAAAACATCTTAAACTATTTTTCAAATGATTTAGGTTCAGCAAGACCCCGAATGTATTTTTTCCCCTCTCCAAGTACCTTTACCCCCACATTGGAAACCCTAGAGTATTTGGAAGGGAATTCAAGCCACATGTTTTTGATTCATTTACACTTAACTCATCAACATGTTGTTTTGCAAGAGTCATTTGATGTCCAAAAAGACTTTTTGAAATATATATTCAATATATGTATGCATGCATTTGTAGTTACACACACACACACACACACACACACACACACACACACACATTTAACAATTTCTTTCCCCGAGGAAGGAGAGCGAGGCTGTGTTGAGGATTAGCCATCTCCAAATAGGGAAGAAACTAAGTTAGATGGCCAATGGTACAGCCCTTCAGCGCTCAATTTGGCAGGAGGAAGATGTCCCTTCCCAGCCAACAGCAGGCACAGCAATGATGGTGAGAGCCAAGGGCCAAGATCCAGGCGTGAGCTGGAAAAGGAGTCGCAGACATGGAGGACCATGACAAAAAGGGGTGACCTGTCCCTTCCAGGAGGGAGCCCAGAAGCCATGAGAATGTGGACAGAGCCCCCTTTGCAGTGCGGTGCTAGTCAGGATTTGAGCCTTGCTTTGAATCCTTTTTTTAAAATACTTTAAGCACTAAGATTACAAAATTGTTCATGATTGGATTTCTGTCATAGAATGTACACCACCTTTAACCAATGCACTTTTCCCACCACCAGTGTCCCCAGTTTTCCTTCCACTCACCAACCCCCATCTATCTCTGAGTCAGGTATTTTGCTTCTCTCTCTCTCTCTCTCTCTCTCTCTCTCTCTCTCTCTCTCTCTCTCTCTCCCTCTCTCCTCCTCTCTTCTCCCTCTCCCTCTCTTTCCTTTATGGCACTGTGGTTTACACTATTGTTAATGAACGGGTACCCTGAATGTCTTTATTCCCTTTCAGCACTCATTTCTTCCTTTTTTTGGGAAGTATACCTGGTGACGCTCAGGGGTTACTCCTGGCAACGTGTTCAGAAATCACTCCTGACTTGGGGGACCATATGGGATGCTGGGGGATCAAGCCTCAGTCCGTCCTGGGTCAGCCACGTTCAAGACAAATGCCCTATCACTGCACCATCGCTACAGCCCCTCAGCACCCATTTTTTGTTCAGAGTGATCAGTTCCAGTTATCATTGTCATAGTGAATCCTTCTCTACCCTAACTGCACTCACTGCTTTTTGTGGTGAGCTTTCTACCATGGACTGGTTTTCCTGAACTTTGCTTTTTAAAAGGTTGAGGACCATTGTTTTATTGACTTGTTTATTTGGTTATGAATACCCCATAGTGCTCAGGGGCTATTACTGGCTATGTTGCTCAGGTATGGCCCTTAGTCATGCTCCAGGGACTGTTCTGATGCTGGAAATTCAATATAGGGTCAGCCACATGCAAGGCAAGTGCTTTAACCCCTGTGTTATCTCTCTAGTCCTTGAAACTCTGCTTTATATAAAAATTGTCATTTTAGATTGCTTTAAAATCTTTTTCTCTTGATCTACTTATATTTTGTTGATTGATGGAAAGTTAGCTTTATTGTATAAAGATATGTAGATGACAGGAATACATACATACAGATGCACATGTGTGAGTATTTCTACTATATATGTGTGGTACATTTATAAGTTTAAATGTTGTTTTGAAAACAAACAGTTCTAAGGAAGTCTGTGACAAGCATTATTGTTTTGGGTTGATTATTTGTTTTTTTTTGTTTTGTTTTGTTTTTGTTTTTGGTTCACACCCAGCAGTGCTCAGGGGTTACTCCTGGTTCCATGCTCAGAAATTGCTCCTGGCAGGCACGGGGGACCATATGGGGCACCGGGATTCGAACTGATGACCTTTTGCATGAAAGGTAAACGCCTTACCTCCATGCTATCTCCCGGGGCCCCTGGGTTAATTATTTGTGAGGTGCTTACATTTTTCCAACTTGTCTTTCTCTGTACCAGGGCCTTTGCAGGTCATGCGCTCCAAGTGTATCCACAGCAGACATCACAAATTGTTGTCTTAGATCTTTCCAGTTGAGTGTGAAATAAGCCTGGCATGCATTTATAAGATGATTTTTCAGGAAGTTCTACCTAAAAGTTCGAGTTGGCACAACTGGGAAATGTGTCCTCGTTGTCATATTTCCAGTTACGTTCAGTAGTTGTTTTTATTGCCTGATGAGAAAACTAAGGCCTGAATAAGTTACCTCATAGTTTGGGATCACTTAGAAAAAAAAAAAACAAAAACGAAATGAATGCAAGATTTGAACTAAAAAAAAAATAAGCAGCTTACAGGGACATTAATATAGAAAATAGATATAATTAGTATTTGTATGGCTTACATTTAAGGCATTCAAAGGTTAATGCATACCAACCATAAAATTAGATTTGGGGGAAATGCTATTGTTTCATTGAACATGAAAATATGTAATTAGGAATTATCTATGGCAGTCAAAATTTTCTACAGCTTTCTTCAACTTTTTACTATGTTGTTCTTAGCAGTTATAATGTAAGGATCCATGGAATGAGAGATATTTTGTCAGCGAAAGTCATAATGTTTAGAAAGGAATTTCTTTAAGATCCCAGGTTGTTCTTTGGCTAGATTCTTTTTTTAAAAATATGATTTTTATTTTAATCATAGTGGCTTACATATCATTCAAAGTAATATTCCAGGTATATCACCGAATTGTCCTCCCTCTACCTCCATTCCCATCCTGCCTCCCATATCCTACACCCTCACCCCAGGGGGTGCTAGCATGAGTGGTCCCTCTGCGTCTAGTTTATTACTTAGTGATCTTATAACTGTTTGGTCTTAGTACCTCCATTACTTCCCCCTCTATTTGGGAGGCAGGACTAGTAGTTCAAGTTATGTGGTTTTATTTGAGGAAAAGATAAGTAAGAAAATGGGGTAAAAATAAACTACACTGACAATGGGCAGAGTCCTTCTAGAGGCTCTCATCCTCGGTATTACAATACAGGGGAATCTCTCACTTTGAAAATATGTCATATGGACCCATCTTAGACTCTGGGAGATTAGACACCGACCGTCCAGCCATGAACCCTGAATCCCAGACATAGAAATGACACAGTTCTTCACAACAGCTACAGGAACCAAATTCCATCCACGACATCCTGAAAACTGTTAGAACACCAACATGTGCCAGGATATCATATGATATCCTGACAACAAGGAAATTGAGAACCAATGACATAAGAACAGGTTATCCTATCTCACCAACTAATGATAAGACAAAATCAGAAGACTTGTCACACTTTGGGCTGTGCAAAAGCCAAGATCGTGATCTACAGATGACTGGCTGATAGAACCATGACAGGGCAGTATGTATTCTGGGACCAACAAGAAAGTCCTATGTTGCATGAAAATGTTGAGTTAATTCATCCTTCTTCTCTGTCTCTTCCCTCTTCTCTCTTAATTTCTTTTCTGCGTATCTATTAATCTTCTCTGTGTAAATCTATATCTTATCTTTTTCTTCTCTGTGTATTTCTTATTATTATTCTCTATTAGTCTTTCTTATTCAGCTATTCTTATTCTCTATACATCTTTCTGTGGGCCCTTTTCCTTAATCTCTTAGTCTCTCTCTGAATCTCCCCATCTCTCTTCCATCCCTCCTCGATCTTCTCTCTTAATTTATTTTCTTTTTATCTATATCTTTCTTTTCTTTGTATCTATCTTATTCTTCTCTGTCTAATCTACTGTATCTTCTTCTCTGTATAACCATATTTCTTATTCTTATTCTCTATTAGTCTCTCTGTCTCTGTCTCTTTCTCTGTCTCCCTGTCTGTGTCTTCTCTTCTTTCCCTGTCTCTGCTCTTCTCTCTTAATCTTCTGACTTCTGTCCCTGTCTCTGCACACTCTCTCTTCTTCTCCCTTAATCTCTCTCTTTCTATCTTGCTTCTTCTTATTCTCTATTCGTCTTTCTTTCTGTCTCAGCTCTTCTTCTTCTCTATACATCTCCCTTTCTCTCCTAATCTCTCTTTCTCCCTGCCAACCCCTTCTTCTCTCCCTTTCTCCCAGTCTCTCTTTCTCTCTTTCTCCCTTCCGTCTCTCCTCTCCCCCCTTTTATCCTTTCTCTCCAACTGTCACTTTCCAACTGTCACTGTCCAACTGTCTCCTTTGGCCTCCCATTCAAACTTTATTATTTATTAATACAAAATAAATACAATACACAAAATAAATATAAAATACTCTACAGCCCTAGTCTAGGGTTTTTTCTACGAACTGCACAACAGCCATGATCTCTAATTCCAGAGTCCTGACTAGACTCTTTTAATGATTGAAAGGACACAAAAAAATCTTGATGTTTAGGCTACATGTCTAAAACACATAATAACTGTTTCTTATCATACATGCCATTCAGGTAAGAAGTACATCTCATGGTACAGTCAGGACAAGCACCAGCTCTCATGCAATTTTCTTTCAACACAACAATACAGCCATACAGGCTGTTTACTGCAATGCTGTGTCTTCAGGACAATTCCTAGCCATATAGTATCTCTTCCCCCAATTAAACTCACATGACAAATTTGAACAAACATGACTACCCAAGCATCAGGCTGCATTTAATTAAAAAAAAAAAAGCAGAATCAGGGGCCAGAGTGACAGTAGAGCAGTAGGGCATTTACCTTGCACATGGCCAACCTCGAATGGACTCCAGTTTAATTCCCAGCATCTCATATGGTCCCCTGAGCCTGTCAGGAGGGACTTCTGAGCACAGAGCCAGGAGTAACCCCTGAGTACCACACCACTTGGTGTGACCCCCAAAACGGACAAACAAAAAAATTCAGAATCACCACCACCCAGCAGCAGAACAGATAATTCGTCATTTCACATCATTCAAAAAGAGAAAAAAAATCATGATTCTTATACTAACAAATAATGCCCCCTCCATTTTATGCCTGCCAGTGTGAGAGAGCTTATGTGAGTCTTGTCCACAAGAAAGATACCTCCCAAGTGTTGATGGGTTTGATTTGACTACAGACAGAGTAGGTGCTAAGATGAAGAGAAGGAAGGCAAGACAACATCATCACAATTTCCATAGTGCCCTGGGAGCTGACAATTCTCATTTAAATCATCCTTTCTGCCTTTGCCTCCCCTCCCCTCCTCTCCTCTCCCTTCCTCCCCAATCCAGAGCTTCATGCCAAGCCAACAGATAGAAAATCCATCCTAAGTCCCACAGCACCAAACCTTTTTTCCTGGGCTGCATTCTCTGTTGATCCCTCTCCAGCTGGGTCGAAGGCCTAGCTGGCCCTTCCTTCTGTCCTACAAAAGCCAGCTGCAGGGCCTCCTCCTGGCAAAGTTTTCCCCACTCTTCCGCCAAGATGAATCACTGTTTGACAATCTCCATGGTAATGAGCTCATGATGACTACTATTAGTCTTATTAATTATTGCCTTGGGTGCTAGGATGACTGTGTGTCAAGAGCTGGGCTGAGCACTGTGCAAACGTTAACTCACTTAATTCTTTCAGTCATTGGAATCATTTCCTTTTTATCTTTCTCTTCTCCTGATTCCCTTTCTCCTCTTTCTTCTTTTCTTCTTCCACCTTTAACACCATCATTTTTCTTCTCCTTTTTCTCCTCCTTGTCGTCTCCTCTACCATCATTCTCCTCCAGCACAGGGTAGGAAGTTGTAGCTACAGAGATGTAAACTGACTTCAGCTCACACATCAAATGAGAGAACTGGGCTTCAAACTGGTGAGTAAATCCTGAACCCTACTCTATACTCCCTCTGCTCTATGAAACAGCTGCTTGGGACCCCTTTCCCATGCTTCAGAACTAAGGGTCTATTTGCCATCACACCATCAGATTTGTTGGCTGTGATTTTTGGATGATGCACCTCAAAGTCTCATTGGGGCTTGTATACAACAATCTTCAGTAGATCTTAGTATTTCTTTGAAAAAAGAATTGTTGAAAAAGAATTGATGCTTTGGGAAATCTGAATCTACCATCTTCCAACCTATTCCTTTTTCGTATTTATCAAAAAAAATACCAAAATGACATTTGAATGGGAAAAAATATCACAAATAAAAGTAGGACTAAAAGCCTTTCATCCTAGATTTTTGCCCTCACTTCTGAGAACAGAAAAATCAATGATATTAGTTTGTTTTATTTATCCTTCTAGAAATAGTTTATGCAAGCATAAGGAAATGTATACAAACATCTTTCTTCTTTGAAACTGTGAATGACAGTTTCTGTCTGTCTTATGTTAGCTCTTTCTTTTTAACTATTTTTCAAGTTATTTATTGATTTGGGGAGTTGGAGCCCAAAACACAGCTGTATGCGGGGCTTATTCCCAACTCTGAGCTCAGTGGTTACTTCTGGAGATACTATGGAGACCCGGTGAGGTGTTAGAGATCAAGTCCCAGTTGCCTGTATGCAAAGCAAGTACTTAATTCCCTGTAAGAATTTTTTGTCCCCTTGATTCAAGTGGTTTGAAAAGTTATCTGAAAAACACTGCTTTCTTGAGGGGGGTGGTCAGAGTGATAGCACAGTGGACAGGTCATTTACCTTGCATGTGTCCAACCAAGGTTTTTTTTTTGTTTTGTTTTTTTTTGTTTTTTTTTTGTTTTGTTTTGTTTTTGGGTCACACCCGGCAGTGCTCAGGGGTTACTCCTAACTCCATGCTCAGAAATTGCTCCTGGCAAGCACGGGGGACCATATAGGGCACCGGGATTCAAACCGATGACCTTTTGCATGAAAGGCAAATGCCTTACCTCCATGCTATCTCCCAGGCCCCCCAACCAATATTTAATTACCAGCATTGTATATGGTCCCCAAGCCTGCCAGGAGTCAATTCTGAGTAGAGAGCCAGGAATAACTGCTGTGTGCCACTGGGTGTGTTCCCCAAAACCAAACCAACAAAACTTAAACACTGATTTCTCGCTATATTCAAAATAAAACTGTATTGAGATTTGACTCTAGTTGGAAGGAAAAAGAATAAGCCTCTCTCAGATGCATCTCTGTGGTCATTGTTTGGCTTCCCCATTATTCAGAAGTCATTGAAGATTCAGTTTTCTGGTACCTTCTACCCAACCACGAACCTTTAGACCCAAATCCCTGAGAGTGAGGCAGAAGGCCATGCAAACAGAGACCACAACAGCAGTTTATTCACTGGGTCAGGGTAGCACAGTCAAGAGTTTGAAACTACATACAGGCTCTTGGCCAACACCCATGGAATTTCGACACCCGTGGAATTCAAACTCTGCTGGAATTTGAGCATTCACTTTCCATCATCTTCCCAACATTTTTTTTTTTTTTTGGTTTTACCTGACATCTATCATCACATGCTCTTTTCTGGTGATGTGACCACAGGATGTCAGAGCAAATCCATGTTTTCTGTCCTCACAGCCCATGTCTCCAAGCATCACTTAGGGTGCCTGGAGGAGACAAACATGGTACCATTGTGTTGTTGCTACTGGTCACATTTTCTCTTTCTGCAAGGGTTCATCACAACCTTTAGAGTTTTGTGAGTCTTATAAAAAGTGTGGAGACAACTGTAGTTGCAACCCACAGATCCCCTAAGCTGTCTCTGTAGAGAGAAATGCTGTCTTACAGGTGCCTTCTCTGCAGAGTTCTCTTTTCTTCCTCTTTTCTGCTTCTCTTTCACTTTTATTCCCTAGGCCCCTGGTCTACCACCCAAGATGCCTGGCGTGGTGCTTGCAGTCTGTGACTCAAAGTTCGTACATTCACACTCTTCCCTCCTGAGTCCAGCTGCTTGCCCACACTCAAAACTGATTTTCTCATCAGCCGCCTACTCCGACTTACATTTTCCATTGCAATTTCCGTCAAATAATCCTTCTCTCCCAAAAGCAAACCTCACCAGTGGAGTTTACACCTTTGCTATTCCCATTCTTTCTCTCCTCCCTCCCCTGTACCCCTGGGTCCTGGGTCCCTCCTTACCTAATTCCCCATTTCCCCTGTTCATGATGAGCCCATTTTTCCAAGGAGGATTTCCAAGGTGGAATTGTTTGGGCGAGCCAATGTCTAAACGAGTAGCTTCTGTGGACGCGGTTTAGTGACTCGGACTTCTTTCTACACATTCAGATGGCTGGATCACCCAGCCACAGCGGGTTTTATGTACTATTTGGTGCCAACTAACTTCAAGGAGTTTATTGGTTTTGTAGACTTACAGGGCAAGTCTTGGAAAGCTTGCTTGGAGTTATGTAATCAATCGTTGCAAGAAGAAAGTGTGTGTGTGTGTGTGTGTGTGTGTGTGTCTTTCTTGCTGCTTTTCTTTTCTTCTTTAAGGAAAAAATACTTCTTAATACAAAGGAATGTGTGAAAGACACTAAAGCAAAAGCTCCAGGGCCTTTGGATGACGAGTACAGAGGAAAAGGCCAAGATGTGTTCAGTGTGATTGTCTCCATTCAAGCACTAACAAGATGGAACACGCTGTCCAGGCTCCCTAGGATTCTGGCAGGGCCAAGTGCTGGATCTGTCTTCCTTAGCCTGAACTTCTGAACGTGCATCTCTGATGACATTCATTAATTTCCCACTGTCCCTGGGGAACTAGCTGCCTTTTCTGGTACTGTGTTCCCCAATGAGGAGAACTATATGCAGTCAGAACTCAACAGAAAGAAGTTCACAAGTAGTTTGAAATGTTATCTGAACCATAACCAAATGTTATCTGGAATTATATTTCAGGCATCAAGTAGACTGGGCCCCTGAGTAGAGCGTGATAGAAATAAATAAAATTTTGTGAAATAAATGAGTGAATAGAGCCTGATTACCTTCTGCACATTTGTCCTTGGTAGGGTTTTAACACAGATCACTATGAGTGCATGTTATGGGATCTCTTACCTTCCATGTAACCTGAAAGTTTCCACTTCACTTCAAATGTTCAAATCACGTCCACTTCTTTTAGCCTGGCATGCACACCCATAACTTGTGAGTGTTCAAGAGTTGGGACTGCCTGAGTTTTGGATAAAGCTGATATGCACAGTTGGGGTTTTCTTTTTGGGGACTGGTATGGATGAGTGATTGATTTGTTGATCTGAGGATAGAAAAATGAAAAAAGAAGTTTGCTTAACATGACTGTGTCTTCTTTTTTGTTAATTGTAGCTCTCCCTAAGAATCTCTCTATTTTTATTTTCTCTCTAGTGCCTTCAGGTAAGTGGAATATTGTAATGTTTTGTCTTAGAAAAATTATTATTTAGGGCTGGAGAGATAGTACACTTGTTAATAGCTTAAAAGTGACTGACTCAAGCACATATATGATTCAATCCCCAATCCTGCCAGGTATGAACTTTCAGTGGAGACCTAGGAATAAGCCCTGAGCACCACTCAGGTATGGCTCAAAACCAAAATAAATGGGGAGAGAGAAGAGAGAATTATTATTGAACAGAGGGGAAAAATGATTTATCTCTCCATTATCTACCACCCATCCACTCACCTATACATCATTCTGGTCTTCCATTTATATATCCTGCCAATCGTCTAATTAGCATTCTTGGTTTCCAACTATATAACCCAATTTTGCTGGTCTTTGTAGTGTAGAGGATACATTTGTTAAAAGATGCCATACTGGGATCAAAGAGATCATAGAACAGACAGGGTGCTTATCTTATATGTGGCTCACTAGGGCTTTTTCCTTGGATCCACATCACATAGTATTCCAAGCTCTGACAAGAATGATCCCTAAGCAGCACTGAATTTAGTCCCTAAACTATACACACATTATATATACCATCAGGTGAGTCATAGACTATTGTAAGATCAAGTCTATAGCATAGGCAATCAAGAATACCACAGCACACATTCTGATGCCTGTCCCAGGAAAATATTTCTTTTATTCTTCCTGCTACCAAAACTGCAGTTCACATAAGCCTCTACAATACTCATTGATGACTCTGGGAACTGGGTACTAGAGATTCTTCTCCTCTTAAAATTTAAATTATCACCACCACCACCACCAGAAAATGAAAATATTTAAGCAAGCTTGCTTTTGTATCCTGAGAGTATTTCATGTGTGGAATCTAGACCAAATACCTAGCTGCAAGAGAGGCTGGAAAAAGGTTATCAGCTTACCCTCTTGGAAGAGAGTCCTAATGTGGTCCAGCAAAGGAAAGCTTTTCACATGCTGCCTGGTGACAAAAGCCATGTGTGCCCCCACACATCAATTTCACTAACGGTTCATTGCTCTTTATGTCATCCTTATATTTGTGTGTTTTTCGGTCTTTGGAGTAAAGGAGCTTTCTTAATCATTCACTCATCTCTAATGCTTAACGCTGAGTCCCAAGCCAAATGGTCAGTGTTTGGAATTCAGGAAGTACTAAACTGTTCCACCAGCAATTCCTTTCCTACCACATCCTGCCCTTCGTCTTTAAATATTAAATTTCTTTCCAAGACTCTCTTTCCTTTGCAACAAAGAAGTAATTTACACCAGCATGTTATTATCTGGTGTCTTTTACTTAGCTACATCCAATTCTGTTCTTTCTCTGCTAGATCCTAATTTGATGTTTTAATTATCACAGAAATCACAGTTCTCAGTCATTTACAGTTACAAAGACTTCACAGTTACTGAAGACATTTTATTTCATTGTCACAGTGACACCCAGATAGAAGTTTCTTTTGTATGGATTGGAAGGTCATTGCCTAGAGAGTTAAAGGGTACTATCTAAGGTTACACTTGAATATCAAGTTCCAGCACTAAGCATCTGGTTGGAACCTCCAACCTTCAAGTATTGAGTTTTTCCTCTTAGAGTAATACAGTGTATTTAGGTTCTTTTGCCATATGAGGTTGGTATAAAAATCTATGAAGTTACTGGAGAGACAAGTACAGTGACTAAGGTGCTTGTCTTGCATGTGATCAATCCAATTTAGATTATTAGAAATACATATGGTGCCACAAGTGCTACCAGCAATAATCCCTGATCACAGAGCCAGTAGTAAACCTTAAACACTACATTTTATTTATTATTTTATTTATTTATCTAACACATTTAAGTAACTAACTTAATTCAGTGTCTACCTCCAGTGCTGCCAATTGTTTGAATAAAAATCATGATACAGGACTCCTTGAATCCTGTACAAATCAAAATGGTGGTCTTCCTACTTATTCAAGGATGTTGTAATGAGACAGGCCTCTGCCATTGTTAAAATGCACTTTCTAGAATGCCTTGCCCACTTTCCCCCAGATCGGTTCGAATCCCGGTGCCCCATATGGTCCCCCGTGCCTGCCAGGAGCAATTTCTGAGCATGGAGCCAGGAGTAACCCCTGAGCACTGCCGGGTGTGACCCCAAAACCAAAATAATAATAATAATAATAATAATAATAATAATAATAGGAGAAGAGATATCTAAAGTCACAGAGATTCTTTCTGGGGACCAAGTGTGGAGATAGATATATGACTTCTGCTCACTTTCTTTTGGTCAAACAGAGTCACGTGACACCAACAGAATATCAAAGGCATCTGGGAAAAAAAAGTTTTCTGAATGCATAGGAAGTATGTTTCCAAAGAAGCTCTGTCTGATCTACTCCAAGTCTCTGTTCTCTCTCTTTCTCGTTCTCTTTCTCTCTTTTTTCTCCCCTTCCCTCCATTTTCCCCCTTCCCTCCCTCCCTCCCTTTATTCTTCTCATCTTGCTGTTCCTATGGCGTTCAATATGGTCTCTTGTCATCAGAAAAGCAAGAACTAGACTTTTAAATACAAGTTTTATTGTGTTTCATAATAACAGAACAATTCACATTATTATGAGAAACATAAAATAGAAGGAAAGAGAATAAAAACAAAATCCTTCCAAATCCCACTGTTCCCACAAGAGAACAGTAACCTTTTGTGTATTCATTTTTATAGTTTTCTATGTAGGAAGTTGCATTTGTTTTTGCTCAAGCATATCATAACATGCTTACCAATTTTATATTACACTTTCCTACTCCGTATAAAATTTTGGAGTATTGTTCCATAGCTGTCTATACACACTTTTAATGTTGTTTGTTGTTTTTATTTTCCATACCAGGCAGTGTTCAGGGCTAACTCCTGGCTTTACACTCAGAAATGACTTTTGACAGTGTCAGGAGACCATATGCAATGCTGAAGATAAAACTTGCCTCAACTACATGTAGGGCAAGTGCTCTGGCCACTGTATAATCTCTCTGGCCTTGGTCACAGTTTATGAAGAGAATCTCATTTTGATGAAAACTTGAATTCACTGAATAGGCTCTGGCCTGGATTCCTGACCTCGAGCACCGAGGAGATACCATAATAACCTCCAAGTGGAAGAAATATATTCTTCAGACAGACAGACAGCAGCAGTTTCTGCCTGGGGCTCCTCCTTCCTCAAACTAGAAGCTGAGACAAGATGCACTTTCGGAGTTCACATTATTCCCTCACCCATGTTCCAAGTTCCTGGGTCCCCAGAACTATTCCTACACCCTACATCTGCTGGGAAGCCTAGAACTGCCTCTATTTGGCTATCTCCTATTGAGAAAGAGTAGAGCTTCTAGAATGTTCCAGAAACAAGAGGCATCCCAACAACACTTAGAAGTTGCACCTGCTCAATGCTTGGAGGGTTGGTTGCATGTGGCTTTTCACAGGACACCAAGGCCTGGGTTAGGCAGAGAGAAGAATCCCACAGTGGGACAGAGATCCCAAAGGCGTCTGAAAACTGAATGTTCCCAGACATAATCGTGGATCTTCGACCTCACAGGAAGAGGGAAAAACGATCATGTCTTCAAACTGAATTCACAACTTATATCATATGCTCTCTCTCTCTCTCTCTCTCTCTCTCTCTCTCTCTCTCTCTCTCTCTCTCTCTCTCTCCTAGCTTCTACCCACTCTCTGGACCTAGCAGGAGTTCAGAGAGAGCCTCTAAGCATCCAAACTCAGAAGTTGTATGACTTTGGGCAAGTTGTTTAACCCCTCCATTTTTTAAAAAATAAATATCTTTATTTTAAGCACCATGATTACAAACATGTTTGTAGTTGGGTTTCAGTTATAATAAAGGACACCCCCCTTCACTATTGCAAATTCCCATCACCAATGCCCACTGTTTCCCTCCTCCCTCACCCCTTGCCTGTTTAATCCTTTTGTACCTCTGTTTTGCCAATTCTAAAATGAACAAAGTAGTGATACTCGTTGGGTAGATAAGTTTGTGGTTGAAATGAATAAAAAGAGACAGATATTTGAAAGAGCTCTGGAACACCACAAACAACTCACACTTCATGATTGTTGTTGTGATTTGATTCTTATTTGGTGAAATACCAGGCTCTGCAGTGCTGGGTAGTGCAAACACTCATTCAAGGTACCCCCTTATAACCGAATCTGGCCCCACATCCATTATCCTTTCTTTCAGAGGGGAAGAAAACATTTGCAAGACAGGAAATGTTGGGGTCTGAGAGGAGCATACTTTCAAGTCCTTTGATATGTTAATGAACTGCTTCCAAGAATTAAATTGGTTGACCATATTATTCATTAGTTACAATTCCCTCAACTTGGAGGGGTTTGGGCACTAAATGATCTAAGAAGTCCTTAGTGACATTTCAGCCGGAAACTCTCCTGAAGTAAAAGAAGTCCCTGAATGAAAAGCTGGATTAATCTGAACAAAAAACTAAAGTACCTTTAGTTGCAAGCAAAGCCTTGGGTCTTTATTGGCTGCTTCCGGTGGCCAGGCAGAGACCACTCTTGAGACCCTTGGAAAAAGTCTCACAGCCAGGGTCTCTCCCAGATGCTGCTTCCTCCTTCCCATGTTGGGGTGGGAGGGACACTCTCACCAGTGTGCCCCAGGTCTCCAAGGAGAAACCGAGGCGGCTTCTGGGATTCACCTTGGACCCCCACAGCTGGTGGAGAGGCAGTGGTAGGTGGGACTCTGTGGCAGGTGTTATTTCCTTTTGGAAATGAGCTCTGGGAAGGTGAGAGGAGCCAGTGGAGTAGAGTTTGGGGTTGAGTTACCCCAGAACCCCCTCAAGGGATTATATATCTCCAGTCTTTGCATCTGGCCTTAGGGAAGTTGAGTTTTTACAGAATGGGAGAACAGTTTTACCACTGGCCAGGAACAGGGAGAGAGCCATGTTTACCCAGCTCTGGATTGGATACGTTGGTGAGTCTTTAGGCTCTGGATCCCACTGGCACATAGTCAGGAGGTCCCCTGCTAGAGCAGAGGAAGCTGAACTAGTGGTACTGTGATTATTCTGGCCTTCCCTGGTGGTTTTGCAGGATGGTGTAAAGCCAGCTGTGTCCTGCATCCCCCCTCTCATGTTCTGATATTTCCCAGGATGAGAGAGACACTGTCTGAGCTTTCTAGATGAGTGGGCATCACCCACTCGTTGGTATCTCATGATTTGGTCTGTAGGGTTGTAACACCCCCATTCTCTAGAGAGGTCATTTGGAAACAGAGAGGGGGGTGGTTTGACCCAAACTTCAGAAAGAAGCCATATGGCTGCTTTTATATGTAATCAAGAGACTATCAAATGGGAATTGGGACCATGTCATTGCAGCATTGAGTACTATGCTCCAGCCTTTGAACCAGGCATGAGGAGTAGGCCAGAGGGACTTGGCTGGCTGATAGATACATGGAAATGCTGTGCCAGTAACAATGAGACATTGCTGTTGTAATATATATCTGGAGAGGATGGGCAGAAAGTTAAATCACTGAATTGGAGAGAGAGAGAGAGAGAGAGAGAGAGAGAGAGAGAGAGAGAGACAGAGGGAGAGAACTTCCATGTAAAAGCTAAAGTGTCAAATCAAACAAATACTTTGATTCAGACCATTAGATGGTCATCAAAGGGCATAGAAAGGGGACATAAGGGGACATAGGTAGGCAGTAAGGACAAACATGGAAACTGGACTTAACTGGTCACCAGGAGGCATGAAAAACAGATGTCTAAAGGATGAAGCTCCTGCTTGAAACCTAAGCAATTGAAGAAGCCCAGGGTACAGTGGAAAAATAAATAGAACAGGAAGTTTGATTTTGGTTTTGGTTGGGAAAGATGATGACCAAGTATCCCAGTGTCCCTTGTCCAGTGATGCTCAGAGGTTACTTCTAGCTCTGTACTCAGGAATCACTCTCCGTGGTGTTCATCTGACCACATGGGATGCCGAGAATCAAATCCCGCTTAGCCATGTGTAAAGCAAATGCCCTATGCACAGTCCTATTGTAGTAACCTGGAAAGGGATCTTTAGGAGCCAAAGGTGAAGGGAAGGTGAAGGGTTAGCTTTCATGACTGCCCATATAGGAACCTGGTGCCATTGATATCATCACTATGCTCCCAAGTCGTCATCTCAGAAATGATGAGGGCAATGGTTTGATGGGGATCTCACTATGTTGTTTTAGTCAATGAGGCCACTTGAGCTGGGTATATAATTGAAATTGTGGAGGTTCTACCATCTTGTTTGGGGTGTCAAACTTGTTAACTTTCTTTCTTTTTTATTTTTTGGGCCACACCTGGTGACGCTCAGGAGTTACTCAAACTTTCACACAAGATTTCACAAGTGATCTTTGTTAGCTGCATCCCCATAGTGAAGTGAGCCAGGATAGCACTCATTACCTTGGTGGCTTGGGTGTATCAATGAGTTGGCACCTCTCCAAGTTCCTGGCACTGAAGAAGCACTAAGAAAAGATTTGGGTCTCTAGAAAAAAGATTTTGGTTCTTATTCCATGCCATATAATCTATCTCCACCAAGACCAATGTCATATAAGCCTCCACCTGTATTTTGTGGGTAGGATTTGGCAGGGAAGGCTTTAACCTATAGGTCTGTTCTTAGCATCCCTAGTACAGCACAGTGGACTGGTACATGAAGGGGTATGTTTGCTGGGTGTGACTGTTATGTGTCCCAGTGTGATCTCTCCAACACAGCATCCTCAGGGAGTCTATATTTCTCCTCTCACTATGGGTTTGGAAGAAATTAGAAGGTACTGAGGCTCAAGTCTAAATATTTCTGGAACCTTCCTTTGACCAGATTCTCTCAGTTCATAAATCCATAGACTCAAGCTCATACTAATGAGAAGGAAATAGGTTTCACTCTCCTTGGATCTAGAAAGCAATATCAAAACTGCTAGTCACTAAAGGATGTAGTGTGGGCAGTTGTGAGCACCATTGGACAAGAGACACTGGGCTCACATGATCATCTTTCCCACTTTCGTTTTCTGGCTAAATCACCTGCTCAGGGATGTTCAGCTGGCAGGGACAAGCTTCAAGTTTGGGTTTATCCCCCAGGGTGCAATTCTTTCCTCCCTCCACCATTCAGCTCACACCCAGTACTGGGGGCTGATGCCAGTGCAAAGAGAAAGCATTGGGAGGCAGGCAGTCATGTGACTAGGTCTTTCATTGATTTCTGAAGACCAATGACTTGATGACTTTCTCCACAGAGCTTTGGTTGCATCCAGACACCGCCTGGAGCCATGAAAGTGTCTGCCTGGATCCTCTCTCTCCTACAAAGAGCCCAGATCCTGAAGCCACTAGCCCTGGCTCCTGAAGGAAAGACTTTCACACTCCAGGGAGGTGGAGACAATTCTTATCTTGACACTTCAAAGGGAACTTTCTGCCTTGACATCTTCCTGCCCTAGCTGTGTTGTTGAGCTGGAGTCCTGGTGTCATGCCCAAGGGTTTGCCTGATCCTTTGATCCTGGGACAAGCTAGGCCAGTGCTTCTCTTCCAGGCTTCAGGAATGTTGGGCCTGCTACATTGGCAGTTAGTTTCTTAGAATCTGCAGAGCTTCATTGTGTTCATTGTGTCTAGGTACAGGAGTTTCTTGATCCAGTTGTCTGTTCCTGAAGATTGGGCTTGTTTCCAGAAACAGGCTAGTGTGAATAGGCCAGCAAAGGGATGATGCAATCATGCCGTGGGTTACTGGGTGGGTAAATCTGGAGAGCACCAGGCAGAGTGCAGTGTGCAAGAGAGGGACAGACATAGAATAATCTAGCTCATATCTGGAATATGAAGAAACACAGCAAGGAGGTAACAAATGCCCAAAGGCAATGGAAACTGAGCACTGATATTTAATAGGAAGCATATCCTAGGAGGGAGTTGGGGCTCTACACCGGTGTAGGGAGAGTCCATAGGAATCAAGGAGTGGGGAGGCTGACACTCTGGTGGAGGATGAGGTAGGCAGTTTTGGTTTGGTTTGGTTTAGTTTGGTTTTTGAGCCACATCCAGTGGCAATCAGAACTTATTCGTGGCTCTGTGCTCAGAAACTACTCCTGGCAGGATCAGAGGACCGACTATATAGAATGCCAGAAATTAAATTCTATGCAAGGAAAACACCTTACCTGCTATGTTATTGCTCAAGCTCCAGTGGCGAGATGTTTTATGCATGAAATCTTACCATTTTACAGTTTAAATCATCATGCCTAAAATAAAATTAAAAAATTATCTACCTATCATCTATCTATCTATCTATCTATCTATCTATCTATCTATCTATCTATCTATCTATCTATCTATCTATGGTTTATTAGCCACACCCAGTGGTACTCAGGGGTTACTCCTGCATCTGCACTCAGAAATACCTCTTGGCAGTCTCGGGGGCCATATAGGATGCCAAGGATCAAACCCAGATCAGTCCCAGATTAGCCAGCCATGTGCAAGGCAAATTACTGCTTTGGAATTACTCCAGTCCCTAAAAATATATTTTTTTAAATGAACAGCTTCAAAAGGCTCCTCAGAGTTAGTTTAGTTCAAAATAAGTTACTAAGAGGTAGAAAACTGATTGCAAAAACTAAAAATAACTCTTTATCGAGTACCAGAGTTGGAGGTGGTTGAATCAGCTGAATGGTTCTGCTGGGCCCAGAGATTTTTACTTTCTACTTTCTAGTTCTGGCATCTCTGTCAGCTCTGCAGGGTTGGGATCTCTTCCTGAGCTGGGCATTGCTGTGGTTCTACCCCATCCAGTAGTCCTCAAGTGGGAAAATAGTGAGTGTAGCTTTAAGAGCACATAAGAACTTGCCGGTCTCTAGATTTTGGTAAGGGGTTTTATGGGTATAAGTGGAAAACTCTACAGGGGTCAGTTGTTGCCCCTTAGTGGAAAAACAGCTAGGTCAGGGATCTAGAAGCAGGTGAACTTGTGCTACAGAGCTTGCTAACTCCATTTTTTCCCTGAACCTTATCTCTTGGACTATGGATTTCTTTGCCTGAAATGTTCTGTATCGTCCTAGAATTGCTGAGGGATGGATGGAGTTCATGCTAGTAAAATATTCATCCCATGTATTGGTGGTTAGGAGAGTTCCATGCACAGGAACCACCATTCCTATATGATTTCCTGCCTTTTTTTCATTCTGTACCAAGGAAAGAAACTCTCAAGGAATTTTTTTTTAAATAAACTTAGGATAGTTCTTAAACTTTTATCTGAGAAATGAGTTGACCCTAAAGCTAGCCTACCAACTTCTGACTTTGATAGAGGGGTATCAGCCAGATAAGAAAGGAGTGAACTTTGTGGTACAGGTGCCCAACTAGAGGACTCTAAGAGTGTTAGCACTGCTACATTGTCAGATTTGTTGGGCTTGAGCTGAGGCTTTTCCAACTTCCTAGATACTTCAAGAAGAGTTGTGTGAAGGATGGAGCTTCATGAGGAACTGAAGGCTCCAAATAGTGGTACAGTACTTATTCTGTCTTACAAGATTCATCGTGTCAAACCCATATTATAGGCCTTTTTGCCATGATTTCCAGAAAGAAATGCATCAGAGAGATGTAAAGGAATCTCCTCTGATTGCCAAGGAGAGGGCAAAGGGGCATTTGCCATTGAGTCATATTGACCTGAGCTGGGACCTCAATTCAGCCCTTCTCCCCTCCATGTGTCTCAGCAAACATTCTAAGTCCAGGATGTCAAAGGACAAAGAAAGCACCATCAGTTCAGAAGTTTTCCCTTTGACCACCCCCAGCTACTCACCCCCAACTATTCCCC
>PVKC010006426.1:0-18851 GCA_004027635.1 Crocidura indochinensis
ATTGTTCAATCCCACCAAAAAGATTCCTCTCCTCATGCCATGGAGTTTTTGGTGAGCTGAAGTCCCCACCCCACCTTTTTTTTTTTTAATCACACCCAGAAGTGCTCAGGAATTATTTCTGGCTCTGCACTCAGGAATAGCAATTTGCTTTGGGGAACTTTATGGGATACTGAGGATTGAACTCTGGTCGGCCATATGCAAGACAAATGCCCTACTCACTGTGCTGACACTTTGGCCCAGTAATTTTCTTATTTAATGTAATCAAAATTATCAACATTTTTTTTTGCACCTTTCACATATCTGTTTTGAGTTTTTTGCTTTTGGGCTTTTTTTGTTTGCTTGTTTTTTGTCTTTTGTTTTTTGCTCCACACCCTATGACACTCAGAGGTCACACCTGGCTATGCACTCAGAAATCACTCATAGCTTAGGGGACTATATGGGACGCAGGGGAATTGAATCAAGGTCCATCCTAGATTGACCATGTGCTAGGCAAATGCCCTACCACTGTGCTATCGCTCCAGCCCTGACATATTTGCTTTTTGAGCAAAGGGGGATCCCTTTTGAAGCCAGAATGACATTCTTTTATGTTTTGTTTTTGTTTTAGTTTTTGGTTTTGGGACCATGCCTGGCAGTACTCAGGAGTTACTTTTTCCAGTTCTGCACTCAGAAATCACTCCTGGTGAGTTCAGGGGAAAATAAGGAATGCCAGGGTTGAAACCCTGATCAGTTGCATGCAAGGCAAACACCATATCCCCTTTTATGCTATGTTCTACCAAATTATAAAGTTTTTTTCACAATTAAATCTTAAATCCTTTTGTCCATGGTCATTATGTATGAATATTGAAGAGATCCTTGACTGTTTCTCCATGTGACTAACATCTTTTTTTATATTAATAATTTTTATTTTGATCAAAGTGGTGGATTACAAATCATTCACAGTAGTATTTCAGGTACATAATGACATTGAATCAAGGACATTCCCACCACCAATGTCCTCCTTTCATCCCTGTTCCCAGCCTGCATCCCATATTGCCCCTCCTTTGTCCCCCAGGCTACTAGTACAAGTGGTTCTTTTTGTGTCTAGCCTGTTGTAAATTGGATATCATTTCTGTTGTGGTCGGCTTTGGATTCAGTGTTCAAGTCTGATCATTTTTTTATTTCTACTCAATATTCATACAACTTTTTGGTCTTGGCGCCCTCCACTATTTCCCCCTCAATTTGAGAGACAGAACAAGATGGTTCAAGTTGTGTATTTCTGTTTCAAGGTAAGAGAAAAAAAAAAGAAAAGAAGAGGCAAGGAAAAAAGTGGGGGACAAAATTTCAAACAAGAAAAAAAATAGGAAGAGTCCTCCGAGAGACTATAAATTTTATTTTAAGAAAAGAAAGGGAAAAAGGAAGGGAAACATAAAAATAATACAAGAATCAAACCCAAAATAAAACAAACCAAAAACAAACAAAAACCTGAAAAGCACCACAGCAAAACTGACAACAACCAACACTAACCAAGGTCCTGAAATAGAGACGAATCAAAGCTCAAGTTAAAAAAGGGCAAAGAAAAAAATGAATGAAAAACAACAACAACAACAACAACAAAACACAGACAACAAACCTTTACAAAAAAATTAAAGAAAAAAATTTAATTTGTGCTATTTTTTTTTTGCATAGGCACAGTAAAAATTGGGGAGATTAGAAAGGGAATTCCCCTGGCCTAAGTTATACAGGGTTCTTCCACAGTTGAAGTATACTGTCATGGGTATAACTACAGGCTCCATAGTGCTTTTTACTCTCCTAAATCCTTTTGTGGTGTCTGAAAGTTTTCCACTCCATCACGGATATAAAATCAGGCCTCTGTAGCTAGTGATCTTGGTATTTGCACATGTCATAGGATGGAATCTTCCTTTACAGTTCTAGAAGCTGTTTCATCACTGTTATTTTAATCAGTCTTCTGTAGTTGGTGGTCTTGGTTTTTGCACCTATCCCAGGACGAAGGCTAGGATAGAGTCATTATGTTTCTAGAAGTTCTGCTCAGTTGCAGTTGTCTCTGAAAATCTCTGGAATTAGAGATCTTGATAGTTGTATAGGTTGTAGGCCAAAACCTGGACTAGGGTCTTTTTTTATTGGTCCTGGGATAGGTTTTGCCCAGTCTTGGTAGTTATGTTCTGTTTCTGTAGTTAGAGATCTTGACTTTTGCACTGATCAAAAGATGATGTGTCTTCTGATTTCATCTTATTGTGAGGTGTTGAGATGAGACAGCCTGGTCTTAGACCAAGTTATTGCCATTTCCTCTTTTTCAGGATGTCATACCAAAACTGGGGCATATTGGTGTCAGAGCCTTATTAAGAATGTCCCAGAGGGAGATTGGTTCCTGGAGCTGTTGCTGAGAATTGTGTTGGTTCTATATCTGAGATCTAGGGTTCGGGTTGGATAGTCACTGTCTAATTGCATAGAGTCTAAGTTGGAACCACGTGACATATGTTCAAGGTGGGAGGTGACCCCATATTGCAAAAAAGTATGAGTTCTTATCCCTAGTAGATAAGAGTTTGTTTTTATATGTAGAATTTCCATGTGAGTAGCATCTTAACAAATATCGAAAAGTAGACATCCTTTTCTATTGATCAAAGCATCAGTTCTATTGTACTGATGTACAAGACTGCAGAGATAAGGGTGTATTTAAGGAGCATTACTTGTTTTTGGGAGGGCAGGAGGATTGGGGGGTTGTTTGTTTTTGCAGTTGTCAATGTAATGAACCAGTACCACTGATCACTAATGACTACAGTGGGGATAGGGGCCTCTCAGTCAGTGCTCAGGAGGCCAAGGGACCTTTGCAGAAAGCTCCTTGCCAACCATGCTGGACTTCAATGCCAGGGGCTGAAGATGTAGCACTGCTTGGGCCCTATAATCCCAGGCATTTTCTGCGCCACCCTGATAGTGCTCCAGTCCTCCAGGAACCCACTCTGCTATGTTCTGAGGACCATGGAGTAGTAGAGATTTAACTAGCGAATTTAGCCATATACATGTGGTTTAATCCCTCTATTCTCTCTCTCTCTCTCTCTCTCTCTCTCTCTCTCTCTCTCTCTCTCTCTCCCCTCTCTCAAGCTCTAAAGTCGTATAGTTTTACAGTGACACTTGGTGACTGGTATACTATCAATAATATTAATACCTACAATTTTTGAGAGAGCTCTTGAGCAACCTATCTTAGCATTTTGATGATTTTAATTTTTATACATGTTATTTGTTACTGCATTTTCAACTTGACTGTGACTAATATAGAAAAATAAAATTGGTTTAAATATTGATCTTTCATCTAGAAAATTTGCTCAACTTTCTCATGCATTTAATAAATTTCTATAGATTCTTTAAATTCTTTTATTAAAAAATATCAACTGATAATTTGATTCGTCGCTTTTAATGTGTTTATCTTGTACTTTCACTCTTGTTTTATTTTCTCACTGTAAGTTTTCAAAATATTAAAAATACATGAAAAATTGATAATAGTGGTAATTCGTATCTTTGTTTTGATTACAAAGAAAATGTGCTAAATATTTTCTGACTGAGCATGACTTGCTACATGGTCTTAGAATTTTGTCGGAATAGTATATTTTAACTGAAGTATATGAGTTTTAATAATGGGTTCGGAGTTACAGCACAGTTACATAGCAGAGCTATAGCTCAGTGAGCAGGGCATTTGCCTTGCATGTGTCTGACCCAGGACCAATCGAGTTCTACCTCACATGGTTCCCCTAAGCCTGCCTGGAGCAATTTCTGAGTACAGAGCCAGGAATAACTCCTGAGAGTCGCTGGGTGAGACCCCCCAAAAATAAAATAAAAGTAAGAGAGTTTTAATATTATCACAAATGGACATAAAATCTTGATCAATTCATTTTTTGCATCCATTGGTATGTTTATTTAAATAATTTCCCTCTAACTTAAAATAAAGTAAATATAATAATCTATTTATATAATTTTGAGGGATCATGCAGCGCAAGAAACAAATGAGAGTGGTTACATGCAAAGCTAAGTGTCTTAACTCTTATACTTTATATGTCTTATACTACTGTATCTACTATAACTCTTTTTTTCTTTTTTTGGTTTTTGGGCCACACCCAGTGATGCTCAGGGGTTACTCCTGGCTATGTGCTCAGAAGTCGCTCCTGGCAGGCACGGGGGACCATATGGGAACCGGGGGATCGAACCGTGGTCCGTCCTAGGCTAGTGCAGGCAAGGCAGCAGGCACCTTACCTCCAGCGCCACCGCCCGGCTCCCTACTATAACTCTTAAACTATATCTTATACTATACTTATATCGCTGGCCCCACCGGTTTCTAATTTTGAGGCAAGTAGGAATATTTGAAGCAAATTCAGCTTGTCCATGTTCTATTAGTTTTATATTGTTAGATTTGGAGTCTGTGTGTATATTTAGAAGTTAAGTTGCACTATTATTTTCTGTTATTACAGTGACATGAAGTTGTTTTGATGAGTGGGTTTTAAAAGACTTAAAAAACAAATTGGACGTTTTTTTTACCATTTTATCTTACTTTAAATCACATTAAGTTAATACAGAGCAAAATTTGTTGTCATTGATTCATATTTAATCTGTTTTATTTTTAAATCTGTTTCTACCACCATGTGAATAAATGTAACTTGATCAGTGACTGATAATGTCAAGTACCTTTCTATGTGCCTTCCATATAGCTTTTTTATTTTTGGATTTTGGGCTACACCCGATGACGCTCAGGGGTTACTCCTGGCTTTGTGCTCAGAAATCACTCCTGGCTTGGGTGACCATATGGGACACCGGGGGATCGAACAGCAGTCAGTCGTAGGCTAGCACATGCAAAGCAGATGCCTTACTGCTTGTGTCACCACTCCAGCCCTCCATATAGCTCTTTAAGTAAAGTTTCTATTAATGGGGTCCGGGAGATAGCATGGAGGTAAGGCGTTTGCCTTTCATGCAAAAGGTCATCGGTTCGAATCCCGGTGCCCCATATGGTCCCCTGTGTCTGCCAGGAGCAATTTCTGAGCATGGAGCCAGGAGTAACCCCTGAGCACTGCCAGGTGTGACCCAAAAACCAAAAAAAAAAAGTTTCTATTATGACTTTCATTTCTCATTCAAAAATTTGTTTTGCTTATTTTCTTATTGTTGCATTTCAAGAGTTCCATATATAATTCATATATATATATATATATCATACATATGTATTTATTAGGGGATCACACTAGGCAGTGTTTGAGGCTTTAGGACCAATCATGGTAGAGCCAGCACACCACACAGCTTGGAAGTGCTTGGACCAATGACATTAAGAATCACATGCCCATTTGGATTAATTAGAGACATATCTGGTAATTTCTGTGATGCTAGAGATTAAACTCAGGGCCTGCACATAGTAAGGATAAGCTATGTTGAAATGCTTAAGTTTTCTATCCCAACTAACATCTATTCATTATTTTTCAGAATCTTATATAGACTCTAAAATTTTCCACTCTAATTAGTGAGGGAGACAAGCTGTAGGAAATTTATTCTATGACACCTCACCTGTGAGTGAGATGAGACTTATGTGCACAAAGAAGTATAAAACTATTCTTCAAAAATGTATATAGTATTGTAAAACTATAATAAATCAATACAATTTTAGTTTTTAAAAGAGGGGACCTCTGTAGACAACCCTTAGTGTGATCTCTGGTACTGCATATAGAAGGAAGACAAAAGACAGGAGAAAGAAAGAAAAGAAAAAAGAAGAAAGAAAGAAAGAAAGAGAGAGAGAGAAAGAAAGAAAGAAAGAAAGGAAGAAAGGAAGGAAGGAAGGAAGAAAGAAAGAAAGAAAGAAAGAAAGAAAGAAAGAAAGAGAAAGAAAGAAATAAATAAAGAAAGAAGAAAGAAAGAAAAAGAGAGAAAGAAGGAAAGAAAGAAAGAGAGAGAAAGAAGGAAAGAAAGGAAGAAAGAAAGGAATTTGAAAGGACAAGTAGGAGCAAGAGGAAAGAAGGAAGAAGAGCAGAAGGCAGATGAGGAGAAGGAAGAGAAGGAGAAAGGATATGAGGAGGAAAAGGAGAAGGCAAAAAAGGAAGGGAATGAAAAGGATAAAGGAGAAGGATAAAGGAGAGAAAAAATTACTCTCAATGTTGCTGAGATAAAGGCCAGCAGGTGGTGGGTGACATGGTATGCTAGGATGGGGGCATACATTACGGTTGAACTCATACAGGGCTTTCTCATTTGCTAGGTATTAACTGTACAACTTAAACTATAGCCCCAGCTTGAGAGTCAGTCACTTTTATTCTCAAAAGTTTTTTTTTAGGGGCCGGGCGGTGGCGCTGGAGGTAAGGTGCCTGCCTTGCCTGCGCTAACCTAGGACGGACTGCGGTTCGATCCCCCGGTTCCCCATATGGTCCCCCGTGCCTGCCAGGAGCGACTTCTGAGCGCATAGCCAGGAGTAAGCCCTGAACGTCACCAGGTGTGGCCCAAAAACCAAAAGGGTGTGGCCCAAAAACCAAAAAAAAAAGTTTTTTTAATAAAAGGTTGTCATGATCAGTTCTTCGGTACCTTGTAAATTTACTAGTCAGACCATTTGAACAGTGGTGAGTAAATATTAACTCCAAACTCACATTTGTGGATGGCAATAAATTTCTCTTATTTGCCTATTTCTCCTTCAGTTGGTTTGGAATTCTTGTAAAGGAATTTGTGATTTCACTAAACATGAAAAATTTAGCAACATCAAGCTACTAAAATATTCTTTTTAATTGTTTCATTTCAAGCTATGACTTGAAAGCTATGACTTCTATCAATTGATTATATCTGTATTATATCTGTATATGAGGTATCCATCTTGCAGAGATTGGCAAGTACATGATTGATCAAAGGCAGGTTTTTTGGGGGGGAGGGTGGGTGGGAGTAGAGGTGGTGGTGGTGTGTATGGAGGAACAACAGGTAATGTTTAGAGGACCATATAGTGCCAGAAATAGACGCAGGCTTCTAGTACTCAGAGCCATCTTCCCAATCTGAAAGTTGGCCTTTATCTTTCTTTTTAAAATATAAATTCAGACAATGAAATCTCTTCTTATTCTTGATAATTTCCTTCCCTTTATTTTCATAGACTTTTGCTTGTTTAGTCTTTTTAATATACATATTGTTTTTATTCTATTTTGAATATCTGTTTGAAGGTTATGGATCAAATTTTTATTTCACAGTATATGACTGTTGATGATATTTTTATAATAATTTTTATTTAAACATTCTGGTTACAAACATGATTGTGGTTGGGTTTCAG
The DNA here is from genome assembly GCA_004027635.1 of Crocidura indochinensis. Lineage (NCBI taxonomy): Eukaryota > Metazoa > Chordata > Mammalia > Eulipotyphla > Soricidae > Crocidura > Crocidura indochinensis. The sequence goes on from PVKC010006426.1 coordinate 7,259, forward strand.
TCATATAAGATGACACCCCCATCACCAGTATAACATTCCCATCACCAATGACCCAAATATCCCTCCTCCCCTCCCCATCCCCACCTGTACTCTAGACAGGCTTTCTATTTCCCTCATATATTCTCATTGTTAGGATAGTTCACAATGTAGTTATTTCTCTAACTAAACTTATCACTCTTTGTGGTGAGGTTCATGAGGTCAGCTATAACGTCCAGCCCTCTCCTCTTTTGTCTCTGAAAATTGTTGAGACATGTCTTTCATTTTTCTTAAAGCCCATAGATGAGTGAGACCATTATCTGTCTTTGTCTTTCTCTCTGACTTATTTCACTCAGCATAATAGATTCCATGTACATCCATGTATAGGAAAATTTCATAACTTCATCTCTCCTGATGGCTGCATAATATTCCATTGTGTATATGTACCACAGTTTCTTTAGTCATTCATCTGTTGAAGGGCATATTTGTTTAGTTTTTGATTTGGGGTCACTCCTGGCAGTTTCCAGAAGGTACTACTGACTCTGGAATCACTCATGGCAGTGCTCAGGGGACCATATGGGATGCTGGGGATCAAATCTGGTTTGACCACATGCAAGACTGCTATCATTCCAGCCTTATTTTTTTAGACTTTTTGGACTTGACTTGTACCTTTGATCATTGGAATCCTACATTTATTTCCATCTATTCAGGCTATCTGCATAAAAAAAAAAACCCTACTTAACCCTTCTTTGTAATATCTTAGTTTTATTCTATAAAAATTTAGACTGTGACAAAGAATTCTAGAGGGCATTGTGTCAGTGAACTAAGTCAGAGGAATAAGAATAAATACCAGATGCTCTCACTCATCAATGGTATTATGGGAGACAAAAGAAGAGAATGGCCAGCAAGTAAAATCTTTAAACTCTTGGTCTTCAAATTCAAATTGAGTTCTGATAAGAAGTGGGAGGAAACGGGAAGGTGAGAGATGGACTAAGAGTAATAGAGACAGTTGTGAGGGTGTTGAACCCTTGGGTGATGTTGAAGGTAAAGTAACTTTGTTTATCAAGTCCATAAATATTAATAGTGTTAGTAGCCTAAATGACAATAAAATTAACAAATTCTTTTTTTTTTATTTTTTTTTGGGTCTTTTTGGGTCACACCCGGCAGTGCTCAGGGGTTACTCCTGGCTCCATGCTCAGAAATTGCTCCTGGCAGGCACGGGGGACCATATGGGGCACCAGGATTCGAACCGATGACCTTTTGCAAGAAAGGCAAACGCCTTACCTCCATGCTATCTCCCGGGCCCCTACAAATTCTTACAATAGATTCCTGTCTTTATTTAGCCTCATATTTCTAAGAGTCTATCCCTTGTGGGTAATGGATTGCCCCCCTTTTTATTAAAGATTACCAGTTTTTTTTTTTAGTTACCAGTCCATTGTACTAACTCCTATGGTTTGCACTTGCTCATTTGGTTTGAGGAGTGTTTATCTGTCTGTGCCAGCTCTGCTCCTCAGCCTAAAGTCAGAATGGCTGGGCCCTTAAGAAATAAACATCTGGAAACTGTCAACTGAAAAGACCTAAAAAGACCCTGCTCTGTAATTTTTATTCATTTACCTCTCTTTCTCTCATAGCTGTCTTTAAAATTTCTTATGCAATTTACTGACATTTTTTCTCCTTGGAGAAATGACACAGTGAGTCAATTACCTATTGGAATTGAAATCTCTTTGGACATTGAAACATTTCTTATATCCTTAAAAACCACATACACAAACATACACACATCACCATTTCCGATTTGTCTCCTGAGTTCTAAATTCATTTATTTAGTGACCCTGAGAACCATTGATCTGATTTTCCTGCTTAGCATTCACCTTCCTTAAAGCTTGTTTCTATCTCCCTTCATGGCTCCATCCTCTTTCCAGTCATCCAAGATGTTTCCATGAGCACTTTTCGGTATTTCATTTAGTTGAAATATAAATGAGGAAATATTTCTTCCTGCTTTCCTTCTAACTGGAACCATAATGATCACCGAAGGATAAAATGTTTCCTCCAGATGAACCCATCAAAATTCTTCCCTGAGAATTTTATGACTAGACCTGGAATAAGAGAATATTTTTCATCTGTAAAGTTTTGTGGCTCTAGCTATTTAAGACTATGGCTATAATCTAATGGAAAAAGTATAAAGGAAAAGGTCATAGTGGCATGAAAGAACATAATAGAGATGAGAGAAGAGAAGACAGGCAGAGAAGAATTCTATTGGTAGTAATATACATCCTCCTAGTTATTCATATTCTTCCCTTGGCTATAAACTTTCTATAATCTCACTTTGTATACATTAAATTTGTTTTATATAAAAATAGAGCTCCTCCCCTTTATGCAACTTAACAGATCTTCCTTGAGTATCGAGGAGACCATGAAACTATTAGCTAGGGGATAAACAGACCACTGAAGCTCATCATAAATGGAGAGGAGTTTTATAAAATAATAAGAGATACACTGATAACAAAAGGAGAAAGCCTTGCTACATAAGAACCTCTATAAAGGCTTAAATGATGTCATGGGGTATAGAGAGAGATGAAGGCAGTAATGATATCTTGTGCTAACTGGGTACTCACTAGGTGTCTGGCACTCTTTTTTAGTCCTTGTATGTTATAATCACTTAAATATTTACAATAACTCTTTGAGGTGCTATTCATCCCCTTATACAGATGAGAATCTGAGGCACAAACAGATTAGGTAATGATTGGGATGGCAGTAGGAACCAGAGTCAAGATTTAGTGACAAACACAGACCAAATATCCTGTCTCGTCTCTTAGTACTTTGCTCTATGGTTCTCTGATGGTTTTTCAAGCATTGTAGTTGGGAACAGATTGAGCAAAACTGACCTGAGAAGAATTTTCATTGATTTTAGTTAAGTATTCAAAATAAGTGAGGGCCAAAGGAAAGGATGAAAATATAACTTGCCTGTCAAATCTCCAAATGCTTTTCATGCATAATTATAATCAGATCACAGAGCAGACAATATTCTTCCCAAACTCAGGTACAAGGGTGGAAACTGGATACCAGACAGCATACCCCACTCCTGGAACTTTGGGAGAGGCTAAAACGCAGTCTGTGGCTCTCTCCAAATCAGTCATCAGAGATATGGGACTGGAAATTGCATCTTTTTATAATTTGCACACATCTCTATAGCTTCACTTAACCCTCATTTCTGGAAAATTGTAGGAAACAAGACCCTGCAACTGGGCAGAGGGAATTGTGGCATTTATTCACAGAGGCAAATGAAATCAAACCCTTGGAATTCTATGACATTTAATACAGGGATTAAAGTACTTTCCTTGAATACAGCCTACCACCATTCAATCCCTAGCACCACTTGAGGATGAATCCCCTGGGCTCAATCCTGAGTACAGTCAGAAATAATCCCTGCTCATCACTGTGCATGGCCCCAAAACCCTCACGCCAAAAAAATCAATTTCATAATATTATAAACCAAAGATAAGTCAATAAAAAATTAAAAGGAACAAAACTGAAACTGGGATATCATAACTGAGCCCATAGCCAGTGTCAGGCAATAAGACGAAGGCTTTAATGTTTCTGTTTTTATTGTTATACTATCCATTATTATTAGAACCAGAATGGCCCATTATGGAGAAGAACAAAGGCAAAGAAAAGTTATGTCAGTTGCTTAAAGAAGCAAAAGCAATGTTCAAATCGAGGTCAAACTCCACACAGCATTAATGTATGGAACTCCTTCCCTCCTCTCCTACATCCACAATGGCACAGAATATGTCTTCTTCAACTACAAACTTGGCACCTGCCTGATAGTTCCTGATCAACCACATCTATGGTGAGTCTCCTCCATTTCCAACCCCCAAAGCTTCCCAGGGCCCTGTGAATTGCATTCTGGTTGGAAGTAAACTTCCGGTTTGGGGAAAAACATTGATGCAAACAGGATGGCCTGTGGCTTGCTCTGAATCCCAGCAGGAAATCAAGCTTGGAAGACAGGTGAACAGTGATCCTGGCAGCAGATGAGAGTGAGAATAAAATCTATTCTAAGCTGCCAACTCACACTTCTCCTTCAGTTTAGCAAGTGTATTATTTTCGAATTTGCAGCTACGGACATGCCAGTTACGGTTCAAAAACCCTTTGTGTTTTAGCCCCAGTTCAGTGCATCAGAATTGGCAGGGAAGGATCTTGGGGGGAAAAAAAAGAAAAAGATAAAGACACTTTAATGTCATTGTTCTCCAAAGTGAAGCTTAAGTTACTGAAATCCTTGCGTAGGAACTGATGTGAGAATTCCCAGAGGTTTCTGCCAGGCTGCCAAGTATACATTGTGTCCCTCTCCCTCCTTGTCTCTTTAAAGGGCACCTTTTTCAAATAGAATACTCACCTGAAATGGTTCCGAATTTACAACATCAAATACAGTGTCTGGGGAATTTTAGTTGAGGGCAGTGGATCCTTATAAAGCCATAAGAATAGAAGACATGAGTTTGATTGAAGGAACTTACTCATTTAAAGAGATGCTTCTGTGAAATTTCAAATGAGAGAGGAGTTGGTAAATCAATAAATTTCTTTTGAATAATCAAGAAACAGGAGAGCCCAGTTATTATGGAGATGCCCGTGTCGGGTACTGGCTAGAAAGTTATGCTGTTAATTTCAATGAAACATCACAACAGCCCATTGAGTCAAATTCATGATAAACATTCCCACTTGAAAGAGGAGAAAAATTGAGTCACAAGTTATGGGATTATGAGAATTTGTCCCCTTAACAACAGCAAAACCCAATGATGGAATATGCCCATAGGTAATATAATTTAGGTCTCAGAAAGTGAAGAATTTGCAAAGCTGTGCTCAGCAAAGAATAATGTAGCAGGAAAGGATAGAAGAGATAGTGGCTGCCAGCTGCAAAAAAATGTACCAGAAAAATATAGAATAAAATTGTTTAGAGGTTTTTAGATATAGGAACTACATGGGTGAAAATAAAATAGGAACTGGCAGAAATTAATTTGGTTTTTTGTTTGTTTCCAGGTACGTGGGAGAGAAATTATTGACAAAAGATTAAAGAAAAAGAGAGAAAGAAAGAAAGAAAGAAAGAAAGAAAGAAAGAAAGAAAGAAAGAAAGAAAGAAAGAAAGAAAGAAAGAAAGAAAGAAAGAAAGAAAGAAAGAAAGAAAGAAAGAAAAAGAAATAAAGAGAGAGAAAAGAAAGGAAGGAAGGAAGGAAGGAAGAAAGAAAGAAAGAAGAAAGAAAAAGAAAAGAAAGTAGAGAGTAAAGAAAAAAGAGGAAGAGGAAAGAAAGAATGAAAAGAAAGGAGAAAGGATGGAAGGAAGGAAGAAAGGAGGAAGGGAAGGAGGAAGGAAGGATAGATGGAAAGAAGGAAGGAAAAGGAGGTAGGAAGGAAGAAAGGAGGGAGGGAAGAAGGGAGGGAGGTATTTAGAAGGAAGGAAGGAAATAAGGGAGGAAGGAAATAGGAAGGAATGAAGAAAGAAAATAAGGGAGGAAGGAAGAAAATAAGAGAGGAAGGGAGAAGAAAATAAGGAAGGAAATAAGAGAGGAAGGGAGACGAAAATAAGGAAGAAAATAAGAGGAAGAAAGAAAATAAGGGAGGAAGGAAGGGAGGAAAAAAGGAATGTATCTCACACTATTACTAAAAAGTCAGCTCAAACTAGATTAAATATCTTGAGACTAGACCAAAATTCATAAAATATATTAAGACATAACTGGAACTCTTCAGAATATGGACTTCAGGGACATCTTCCAACTTCACACCCACCACAAATATCAGCTTTCTTTTCCACCAATATTCTCAGTTTCTCTTCCAACCACACCCTCAGACTCAATTCTGTAGGCTGACTGATTCTTGGTGTCTGTTGCCATCGGCCACTAGTTATTTCCTAACTATGCTTCTTTACATTTTACATTATTATTAATAGTCCTTCTCTCTCTGATAAGATTACACTCAGCATAATACTCACATAACAGAAAGTTGTATGGTTTTATTTTTTCCTTAGAGCAGAGTAGTATTTCATTGTGTATATGAGCATATATTTTTTTCTATCCAGTCACCTTTTCTTGGGTACTTAGATTGTTCCTAGGCTTTAACTATTGTGAATAGTGCTGTCATGAACATTGGAGTGAAAATGTTTTTGGGCTCTTTGGGTAGAATCCAAGAAGTGAAATCGCTGGGTCTTGTGGAAGCTCAATTCCTAGGTTTTGTTTGTTTTTTGTTTTGTTTTTAAGAAGTATCCATATTTTTTCCCAAAAGGACTGGATTATTCAAAATTGTTGCCAGCAGTGAGTGTCTCTTTTTACCCACATCCCTGCCAACACTAGTTAGTTTTGTTCTTTATAATATGTACCAGTATTACTGGTATGAGCTGATATCTCATTATTGTTTTTATTGCAAGAAATACAGTACTGGAATAAAAGGAGACAGAGGAAACATTGAGCCCTTTTTACAAATACAATTAGGTCCCTCTATCATCTGCCCCATCATTCAATAAGTGCAGAATCAACATCTGTCAAATGAAGGTTGAAGACGTGAACACTGTAGTGTTCTTCTCAACGATAGTTTGAGAATATAATGCAACTCTAGTCTCCTGAAGAAAGAAGCTTGCTTTCTCCTCTTTCAGTCACCTTGTCATTAGATCCTGTTAATTTTGGTCTTTATGTTTGCTTTAAGCCTTTTTCCATTGAAAACTTTCTCTTATTATTGAATTTGTCTAATGGATAAGAAAGTTGGGGTTGAAAGTGCAGGAACTGATGAGGAAAGCCAGGGTTCCTAGTCAGTTCTGACTTGTAAATTATACCTTTCCCACTTCAATATGCTCAACAGAGGAGAGATATGAGACAAATTTGGAAAAATAAGGTTCAGGCTTTGTCATCAGTCTAGCTTCTCTCACTTGCTAAAATGGTAGAATTTTGTTCTTTGTGGTCTTGTTCAATACCTGACTCTTATGAGTTGTGTCAAGAGGGAAATTGCATTTCTGAAGGAGTTCTCATTCCCTTCTTCTAGAAATGATAATTTTCCCACAAAATCCAAATTGCATCACTATAGGTTTTTTCTTCTTAATTATTATGAGAGACTTTTCTGCTAGATAATCCACCTTATATGCTGGATGTGATATCAGATATATTTCATTGCTCTCTCTCATTCCAACAGAGAGCGGGAATAAAATAGGCTTTTATAAACAGGAGCAGCAAGAAGACAATAGCATTTTCTCTTGCCCTCTCTTTAACTCTGTCACTAAAATTTAATCTATCCCCCTTGTGGTTTCTACTAACTTTTCATAGCCCAATTAATTCTTTCCAAGATACCTTCACCAAAAATAAGGACTAAAAAAATGTCAGAAATATTATGAATAGACTGATTCAGATATAAGCCTAACTATCAGCTGCTGCTATATTTTAAGAAAAGAAAAACAAGAATATCTGTACCCTCCCCAGAATTTGGTCTTCCCAATGGATAACCTATATTCTTACAGTTTTAGAGTTTGTGGGTCTGGTTTTGTTTCGTTATTTTGTTATGGGGTCACACCAGTGGTACTCAGAGAAACTTGTGATGCTGGGAATAGAGTCTAGAGTTTCAATCCTTTGAACTATCTACCTGGCCCCAGAGTTTCATAGATAAATTTTGTGATATTTTTATTTGTGTGTCATGTCAAAGTTAAATATTAATAAAGTTACTGCTTGGATAGAGTCTGTGTCAGTCTATTAATATTGAAGGATGGGGAGCAAGGAGATAGCTCAAAGAGAAAGAGTACTTTACTTTGCAACCCTAGGACCCTGAGTTCAATTCCTGACCCAGCACGAGTCTTAGGCCACTGGTGTATGACACTAGTGTTCCCTGAGCATGATACCAGTCTCAGGGAGTCCAACACATTGAATATGAGTAGCATCACATTACCTAGGACTAAATACTGAATGATAGAGCCCATTTAGGCTCATATTACAAATACTGACCCAACCTCCCCAAATTTGATCATTAATGTAAATACACATTAATAGAAAAATGAAAGGTGAGAAGAATGAGAGGGAGAGATGAGAGAGAGAGAAAGAGAGAGAGAGAAAGAGAGAGAGAGAACACAGAATCTGTTTTTTGTTTTGTTTTGTTTTGGTTAGGGTAGAACTGAGTTCTATCAGATTGTTTTTTATTTAGAGAATTCAAGTCATGAGATTAAAATTTTTCAAAACTTATGAAGAGAGACAAAGAAAATAAAAGGGAAAAGATATGTCAGTCCCAATGACCAGTTATCAAAGTCAACCAGAATCTGGAAATCAAAGGAGTCTCCATGGGTTCAGCAGCCTAGATGATTCTGTGTGTGTGTGTGTGTGTGTGTGTGTGTGTGTGTGTGTGTGTGTGTTGGAGGTTGCCAGCTTTAGAGGGGAATCTATTTAACTATCTATTCATGTATTTATTTTATTCATTTTCAACCAGATCCAGCAATGCTCAGGGCTTACTCCTGATCTGTGCTCAGGAATGTCTCCTGACAGTTGTGTTCAGGGCACAATATGTATGGGATGCTGGGAATTCAACCTGGGCCAGCCACATACAAGGCAAACTCCCTACTCTCTGTAGTGTGTCTCTGGGCTTGAAGGAAACCTCTTGACTGGGAACCCTTTAGTCGTCAAAGTTTAAGTCATACATTTGCATTATAAACAAGTCCCCAAATTCAGCAGACTCTGAATGCTCATGATTCAGACAGGCCTCCTATAGTTTTAATAGTGAAATGATTTATTCTCTGCCATTACAAGGATCTTGAAAAATTGTGTCTAGATATTAACTTTGTTTCTGCTCCTTTCCTTGTGATTTTTATCATCTTGCTTCCGTTTTTTATTTCGTTGCTGTGGCTATGATAATGACATTAAGGCCCAGCAAAGCCACATTTCTTATGCAAATCCTCATTTCATGGTTGGGCATCTGGGTGCTTAATCATCTCACCCGTGTTTCCTCTGCTTGTTAGCATGATACTGAATTAGCCTAAGTGGACGGTTCTACCTTTTATGTGAAGGTTGTTGCTCTCCTAATCATTTTCTCAAAGTGATCACGTTTAATCAGGAGAGACAAGACTTCCGGTGCAAAGAGTCCTCACTCTGTCCTGCATTGATTGGTAAAGGTGTTAATGGCACCAACCTGTCATTAATTATGCAGCCCTCAAAGGCCAATGCTTCCATTATCTCCATTCTATCACTAATGTGTCTCAAATGAGAGAGGAAAGGAATAAAGGAAGGGCCTCACTTGCCCTTCAAGGCAATTCTGCTCCATTGAGGCCATAGAGAGCCACCCAGTACAAGCAGAAACTACCAAATCAGGAGAAAGCATGGTTTTAGAATGAGAGTTCAGAAATCCTGGGTGCTATTATAGAAAAGGGATTCTATTGAGTTAGACGTTGTGGGTTCAAATCACTTGCCTGCCACAAACTAGGTGGTTAAGTCCTGCCAAAAGAAGGGAACTAGAGGCCAGAGAGATAGCATGGAGGTAAGGCATTTGCCTTGCATGCAGATGGATGGTGGTTCGAATCTCTGCATCCCATAGGTCACCCGTGCCTGCCAGGAGCGATTTAGGAGCATAGAGCCAGGAGTAACCCCTGAGCACTGCTGGGTGTGACCCAAAAACCCAAAACCACAAAACCAAAAACCAAATCCCCCCTCCCCCCAAAAGGAAGGGAACTAGCTCAGGGATTGGAATATAGCTCAATAGTAGAGCACTTATCTTGTATACATGACAGTCTAAATTCAATCCTCAACAACAACAACAACAACACACACACAAATTAAGGTCAGACTATAAAGGGTACACAGCTAGTAGATCACTTAGGGGGATTGAAACCCAGGATACTTTTCTTTTCTTTTCTTTTTTGTTTGTTTGCTTGTTTGTTTTTGGGTCACACCCAGCAGTGCTCAGAAATCGTTCCTGGCAGGCTCGGGGGACCATATGGGATACGGGGATTCGAACCACCGTCCTTCTGCATGAAAGGCAAATGCCCTACCTCCATGCTCTCTCTCTCTCTCTCTCTCTCTCTCTCTGGCCCCAAACTCAGGATACTTTTGCATGTGTCCTTCTATCTTGGAGATCTTACACTTCTGAACCACAGGATGCGGATCTGTTTCTATTCCAGAGTCAGTCTTTCTGTTCATCACCATGAAGAAACCCTGTGCTGCCTCCTTTTTACACTGCTTCTGGTCACCAATGAGATGAGGCATTTCTCCATGTCTTTACCCTTTACATGACAGTATTTGTGGCCAGTTAAAAGCCATTAGAAACATCAAAGCATCTTTTCTTTCCCACCTCACCTCAAATACACTAGCTTTTTGTAAAAATAATTTTTATTGTGACCAAAAGTGAATAACAAATCTTTTACAGTAATACTTAAGGTATATAGTGACAATAAATCAGTGCCATTCCCACCACCAGGGTTGCCCTCCTTCCACCCCTTTTCCCAGTATGTGTCCCATATCTCCCTCCTTTGCCCCCGAAGTGCTATACACTAGCTTTTTTGAAATCCTGTTGCTTTGGTCCACAATGGACATCGATTTTTCTAGGTCTTTCCAGAATTTCTTCCTTCCACAGTGGCAGCTCTTTATTCTACTGAGGACTTTCTCCCTTAGTTGCAGCCCTGTGGTCTCAGGGGGTATGACTCTCTTACATACCCCCCTCACAGATTCATGCCAGGTTTAAGCTTGTCAGACATTGCCCATCTCTCCCATCTTTACTATGTGCCAGTTGATTGGTTGAAGAGCAAATAAGCTAAGGAGAAAGTGGAAGTCACAAGATTTGAAATGTCAAAACTCATTCAGGTCCAAGTTGTGATAGAGAGCAAAGTGCTGGGGATATGACTGCAGCAGAGAGGAGAGACCAAAGCTTAAGAGTGTCTTGTTAGTGTTTATACATCCAGGTCCAGTTCAACTATCTCTTTGTCTCCACTACCCACTAATTAATAATTCATCCCATATGCTGTTGTGTCTTGCAAGATCCAGGTTTATTGTAGTCTTCTAAAGACCAGTTACTGGTCATTTAAATACCTGGAATAATTTTCTATATAATATTTAGCCATTTGTAAATGTACAAGGGAGAAGAGAGAGCTTAGAGAATGCTATAGAATGCACATTATTTCTGTATGTGCCTATCATGTGTGTAAATACATATCTGTGTGTTTAGAAACAGAATGTAATTACAGTGGGGATGTGTATGTGAAAGAGAGAGAGACAGGAGAGAATGTGTGTATGCATGATTTAGCATATATAGTTTCCTTCGGAAGGTAGGAGGGATTCCATATATAGACTTGTAATTTTTCCAGCTTGAATATCAATATTGAGTAAATAGCTTTCTCTGTGTCACATTCCGGTCATCTCATCTCTCAAATCAGATGCAGAGGGTCAAACACTCATTCAATCACCAGAGCTCACACTAGGACTATGGCAAGAGCTATGTTCAGCATTCCTGCAGAGATGGAAGCCATGACTAGTGTGGGGGGAAAGAGCTGCTATCCTGGTGTGCCCATTGTTAGGGGAACCCTAAGGATAGGCAGGTACTTATTTCTTCATCAACTTATACACACAGAGATTGACTGCAAGAGACACAATGGAGCAGAGAACATGGACTCTGGGCAACTCAA
>PVKC010006426.1:18951-31247 GCA_004027635.1 Crocidura indochinensis
ACACACACACACACACACACACACACACTGAATGAGAGCACTCCTGCATCTATATTAACAAGGCCTGGGCTTCTAATAATATCTACTTCTATACCAGTAAGACAAGAGGACAGAGTGAAAGAGAGAGAGGCCTGGAGGAGAGTTGAGTCTGCTGCTGGGTCCTCAAAGCAGCGGAAATAACCAGCCTGAGACAAAGTAAAGCTGTTGGAGGGATGAAAGGCGACTGAGTAATTAAAAGCCCCAGTGAGGATTCTGTAATAAGGGGAAAGGTGAATTGTAGCTCAGTGGGCAGAAGCTATCCTGGGGTTTCTTTCAAATTAGGAAAACAAACAGACAACTCTCTGGGGAACCTTTAGTGATCTGGGAGCCAAAGTTCTGTGGCTAAGTCACAGAAGTTGCTGACTGGTTGAATCTGTTGCAAAAAAAAAAATGCTTATACGTGGCCTACATACTTTTTAGGTGGCAAAGCACTTTCCTTACATTGTCTCACATTTGATTTTTCTTAAGCATTCTAGGATGTGAGCAATCAAAAGTTTAGTGAGGGGGAAATCAAGGCACAGAATTTAGGTGGATTGTAAGAGATCACACTGGCAAAGAGGAGCAAGACAGTGGGTTAGATCCCAGGCCCACTTATGCTAAACTCAGAGCCCACCATCCGTTCCCTCTGGATTCCAGGACAACAGGGATTATTTGGAGTCTGATTCCTTTTAGAAGAATGATAAGGATAAAAAACAGTTTATTAGATGGAGAGCAAAGACCAGTTGGTTAGGTGGGATCTTGGGTAAGAAGCAAATAGCTAGCTGGAACCACATTTATTTTTATGGAATCACAGAACATGCTGTTCAAAATTCTCCCAGGTGTTCCAATGTGAAGCCAGGGTTGAGATTCACTGGATTAGAAGTGTGTCCAAACTCTAAGCCCTGACTGTAAAGTTAAATCCAATTGGATCAAGTCCTAGCAACAAAATAATAGGCAAGTTACTGTTTTTCTCTATGCTCTGTGCCCCAGTTTTCTTACCTAGAAAAGACCAATAATGATAATGCCACTTTATAAGAGTCTTTAGGAGCTGTGTGTGGATTAATACACATTAAATCCATAGAACATTACCTGGCACTTAAGAAGTATTTGCTGCTATGATGTATACCAGAAGTTGAAATACTATTGCCAAGGGTTCCAGATAGAGCTTTGAGCTTATATGTAACATTCCATCTAAGAGTAAGTGAAAATGAATGTCAAAATATATTTTATTGTACAAAGTCTCATAAAGTTTACCTATAAAAACCCTTTATGAAGAAAACATTTATGAAAACAGAATTAGGACTACAAAGAAAAATATAGCAAACATGAGACTAGGAGTGAGTGACTCAAAAGTCGATATTAAATCACCAAAGTATATAGAAAAAAATAAAGAAAAACCAAATTATTTTTTAAACAGCTTGACTAAATAGATATGGGAGTGGTGCTTGGCTTACTAACCATGAGAGAAGTGACAAAATGGAACAGGATCCGAGCTATCCAAGGTCTTCCCTTTTTCAGAGGGCAAATATCATTATGTATCCAATAATAACAAACATCTAATTAATCCCTGACATATAGCAGGAATCACTGTACAAATACAGTACAAATACATGTGTGAATGAAACAAAAATATTTGTTCTTTGGAAATTATTTTCCAGGGTTTTATGCAGGGGTTTGAATTTAGAAGACTGACAATTAGCAGCAACTGGTGATTATTATTAGCTATAGAATAGTCAATGTTGGGGGTGAAAAAGAAATGAACACATCATTAAAGTTTCATTAAACAACCCCCTATGGGTTCTTCAGAGATTAGACAAGAGAAGTGGGCATTAGAAATACTGAAATCAGAAATAAGAAAAAGGACTGAATTGATAGTACAGCAGGTAGGGTGCTTGTCTTGCATACTTTCGACCCAGGTTCTATCCCCAGCATCCCAAATGATCCCCTGAGCCCTCAAAGAGTGATTTCTGAAGGCTGAATCAGAAAGTAACCCCTGAGTGCCACAGGGTGTGACCCAAAAGATAACAAGAACAAAGATTTAAAGGAAACTAAAAATAATAATAATAATATATTCATCTCATGGATATATGATGGGTAACCAGGTTAATTAATTAACAAAAGAGATAAACACTCTAGGGACTCATAATCTCAAGGTAACTCATGTTTTTGGAAGACCTCTTACACCCTTGGGTATTACCTCCAAGAACTCATTCTTAAAGTAAAATCCAAGCTCTACTAGATTTGAAGAAAATAATCCTTACGAGATAGACCAAACCCTCTAATAGCAATGGCTTACTCAGGGGAAAAGGCTTTTGAGAGTCCTGAGAAAGGATATTTCTTCCCTTTTAGCCTCCTTCTCTTGCTTTTCACAAGGTAATTTGGGAAGATATCGACCTAGAAATCCACTTAAGACCATAGTTCATAGAAACAAGATCAGTAAGATGTAATCAAAGATGACAAGATTCTTTTGATCATATATTATAACCATATGAACAAGGAAAAAAAAGTAGTAAAACGTGCTTTATCTGAGGAGAAGAACTTGAGGAATTCCAAACTTAAGAGGAGAGACACAAAACAAAGGTATTATATCTTGGGGCCAGAGTAATAGCACAGTGGGTAGGGTTTTTGACTTGCCCATGGCCAATCTGGGTTATATCCTCAACATCCCATATGGTCCCCTGAGCCTGCCAGGAGTAAATTCTGAGCAGAGTCAGGAGAAAACACTGAGTGCCAACAGGTATGGTCCCAAAACAAAACAAACCAAAAGAGATATTATAACTTGAACACAGCTCAGGAAAATATTTTAAAAGACCAGTCCCTAACTGGATCTGATTAGGAAGTCAAAGTAGATACCAATTTAGCTCTCTCTGCAATAACTGAATAACTGCAATAATAGGACTTTTAGGTGATATTATGAAATTAATACTTTGCCTTCATGGCCTTTCTCCCCAGGCTAGTCATAAAAAATCACACAAATCCCAATTAAACAACATTTTACAAATTTTCTGATGAGGCTCCATGAAAATTTCAAGCTCATCAAAAAAGGAAAATAGGAGAAACATATCATCACCTAGAGAAGCTTACAGAGACACAACAACTAAATGAAATGTGGTGCCCCAGGTGGGATCTGAAACAGAAAAAGGAAATTAAAGAAACAATAATGAAATATGAAGAAACTGTGCACTGTAGTTAATAATTAGAATACATCGATACTGGTTCATTAGTTGTCACAAATGTAGCCTACTAATGCAAAAGTCTAATAATAACAGAAATTAGGTACAATATGCCTGGGGATTCACTGTACTATTTTCACAGGCATTCTATAAATCTAAAACTTCTATAAAACAAAAAAGTTCATTTTAAATACAACAATAACTAAACCGTGAGCTCATAATATAGTTAGGTCCTGGTGTCGCCTCCTGCAAAATGTTCCTTGTTGATCGTCTGTCATATTATATGAGAAAATATGATAGAATTATGCATGGTAAGATACATATAATTAGTCAATAATATTCTGTTATCACCAATTAGCACTAATAGAAATTAAAGGGCTACTATATGTCATCACGTAGAGAAAACAATATGGGCACAAGACTTTGCAAAAATAAAAGCCAGAAGTAGAAGCCTAAGGTATTAATCCTGAGAAGTTCTCAGGAACTTCTCTCTAAATATTTCTTATATAAAGGTCTTTTTTGGGTTGTTGCTAGGTTCCATATTTAAATAAAGGAGAGAAATAAAGCAAAATGAAGGGAGAAGCAGTGGAGAATTGGGGATATATAATAGTAACAGAAAAGAAGATGGACAAGCTGAAATTCTAAATAAGGTGAATCATTTAAGGAGGTGAGATATGAGAAAACAGTTAACAGAGGTGAAATTCAGAGACTCAGAGTCAAGAGTTTCCAGGGAGGGGCCCGGGAGATAGTATGGAGGTAAGGCGTTTGCCTTTCATGCAAAAGGTCATCGGTTCGAATCCTGGTGCCCCATATGGTCCCCGTGCCTGCCAAGAGCAATTTCTGAGCATGGAGCCAGGAGTAACCCCTGAGCACTGCCGGGTGTGACCCAAAAACCAAAAAAAAAAAAAAAAAAAAAAGAGTTTCCAGGGAAAGAAGTGTCCAGGTAGAAGATAGAACTGGTACAGTAGTTCCAAAATGTAAAAGTGACGGTGGAAATGGTTTGGGACAACAGCAAAAGGAGCCTATCAAGTCAGAGTTGAGAAAGTTAGATGTGAAAATCTAAGTAGCAGCTTTTAGATGGTAGCAGGGCCCTCTTTATCTAAATGAAATCAGAATCTCTTGGAGAGTGTAACTGAATATAATTTTATAGTTAAAGGAATCTCTTTGATTATTGTGATAAACAAAGTCTTCACAGCGAAAGAGGATTTCAGAAAGTGACTACAAGGAGCAATAGTCAATTGATGAGTTGATGATGGCCCTTTCCTCTGACATAATACTAGAGTGCACCAGTGGAAGGGGTGACAATGGAAAATATGGCAGAATTATCAGGTAGAGTCAGTAATTTTACTCAATGGAAACTATCAGAGGAAAGGGAAAAAGAAGCATGTCCCTGAGTCTTTGGTTTTAGTAACAGAAAAGATCAATGAATTTATCAGAGATATCCAGAGATTAAGTTGGAAATATAGAAGACTAGGGAATAAGAGGTATGCAATCAATATATGGGATTATTATTATTATGAGTATGTAAATTATGGGATTATGAGATTAGGGGACTTTTCAGTTCTTATTAATGTCAAAGTCTAAAGAATATAAACAGAAAAATAAAACATAAACATTTAAATGAGCATAGCAAGTATCTGCTTTACCAATAAGAAGATACATTGAAATCTTAAAGTAACAAGTAAAAAAAGAGAAAACAGAAAGGTTTGTGATGAGAGAACAATCAAGAAAATAATATTCTAGACAAAAGAACTTTCCAGAGAAATAGATATATAATAAATAAAATAAAGATTAAGAATAGTAAATTATTATAATATATATTTACTTAATAGGTAAGTACTTAATATATAATAGTTAACCAATAGAAGCTTGGTACAAAAGATATAATTCAAAGCCTTTCTTATAAGCTGTCACAGAAAATAAAATAAAATCATAATTTGCACTAATCCAAACAATATTATGTGGGCTGGAGAGAAAGTATAGTCTATAAAACACTTGTCTCACACAAGGTTGACCCAATTTTAATCTTAGCGTCCCATTTTGTCTCCCCATGTCTACTAGGAGTGACCCCTGAGATCTGAGTTAGGAAAAAGCCCAGATAACAATTGGTTGTGACTCCCTCAGAAAACAAAAGAAGAAAAAAACCCTACAAAAACAAACAAATAAAACAGAAATATGTTTATGCAACCAACAGAAAGACATTTACTATAATCTCCAGGCAATTCTGAGACATTTGTGTAATCATTCAAGAAGATCATTGATGTTACCGGGGTGATAGCACAGTGATACGGTGTTTGCCTTGAACATGGCCAACCTGGGATGGACCCAGGTTTGAGCCCTAGCATCCGATATGGTCCTCCGAGCTTGCCAGGAGCAATTTCTGAGCTCAGAGCCAGGTGTAACCCTTGAGAGATGCTGGTTGTGGCCCCTAAAACAAAAAAAAACAAAACAAAACAAAAACATTGAAATTGATAAAATATTAAATTCCAGAATGAATATAAATAAAGCACATATCTTAACTGTCCAAACATAAAATACATTATGAAGAAACTTATTTGTTGATGAGAAATTTATAAAAATGCAGTTCATGTAAAAGTCTTTAATACACTTTTCTTAGCCTTTGATGAAACAGAGAATGACATAAAATCATTAAATAAGTCACAATCATAAACATATCATGAAATTCTATCATTTAAACAGTGCTGTAAAATTAATAATATATGTAATTATATAAATGTCACACAGAAAATACACTTTTGTAAGAATTCATGTGATGTTTATAGAATTTAATTACATAGTAGAAATCTAGAAGCCATATTCTCAGGTGACACTGCATTAAAACTAGAAATTAATCACAAAGTGTAATCAAAACAATGTGAAAAAGCCACTTGGAAATTAAACAAATTTCTATTAAAGAAGTATTGGTTCAAGAATAAATAAAAGCTATAATTACATACTATTTAGAAAATAGCAAAAATGAGGATAATATTTACCTGAACCAATAGGAAAAGGTTACATTACCTAAAGCCAAATCCTTTAAAAAGCTTTTATTGTTAAAGAGAAAATAATGTAATTAGAGTAACTAAACATTTTATTTATTTAAATAGCACAAAAATAGGCATTAAGAAATAAGTACATTAAACTGTTAAAGCAGATAGATCAGAATTACAAATAAGTAAAATAAAATTTAAATTAAACTCAAAGTAATTCTTAGACTTCCACTAATGAGAATGGCAATGCTAGCGGTCCAAAGAGACATCTCAAAGTAACATTTAAAGTGGTGATCAAAACGTGTTTAGGGTTTGTAAATGTCTGCTTCAAGAAGATAAGCAGAAATAGAAATCTTAAAAGGTCAAAAACAATAACTTTAGAATGAAAAGAGAAATGTACAAAGATAAGTAAGTCTTGTAATCCCGTTTGTCCTTGGGACTTATGTCATCCCTAGTGTTCATTCTAGAGTATGAATTTTAAAGAGTTTCATGTCTGAGCAGGAAAAGACACATATGAAAACAAAGCCAAAGATACAATGATGGAAGTGAGTTGTAAAAAGTCAGTCCTCTCTTAGGGATACCATCCTTGGTAAGATTAGGTCAAAGGAAAATAAAAGTAAAAGCAAAATAGTTTAGTTAGGGGTATTTAACATCAAATTTACACTGGGAGAGGTGTAGTTGATCATTTTCCTCAATAATAAAATTTTAAAATATGAATGATAACCTGGAATGTTAATACTTCCCAAGTCATTTTCAGAAGTAAATGTATTCTCCTAGGGAGAAAAGTACCTTGAATGCACAACTCAAAAGTTCACAGACAATACTTTAACACATTATCTCATAATTATGAATCACTAGACCTAAATGAAGAATTAAATCTACTATAAGATATTAGAAATACCTCATATTCCTTACAATGACTATATGTATAGGAAATTCAACATATAATCAGATGCATAATATATATATATTTTTAATAAGCTTAATTGGACTACAGATCAATGTGTTTTCCTAGCAAAATACCTGTGATGTTTTAGTAAAGATAGAAAAATTCTTCCTAAATTTCATACAGAATATCAAGGGCACCAAAAATGGCCTAAACAAATTTGGAAAGGAAATGTAAAGTTGAAGTCATACACATCCTTATTTGAAAGCCCCTTGAAAGCCTACAGTAAACAAAACAGTGTGGCACTGGCATTAAGACAGAATATAGACCAATACCATGGAATAGAGTGCTCAAAAAAAGAAAAAAGCAGTATGTCTAAATGATTTTAAACAAGGGTGTTTACTGACAACTACCATGACAATGGTAGTGAGTGAGAGAAATAGAATGGCTGTCTTGAATGTAGGCAAGGGGTGAAGGAGGAGGGAGATGGAGGGCTTTGGTGGTGGAATCATTGCACTGGTGAAGGGGAATATTTTTTTTCATAACTAAAACTCAACTACAAACATGCTTGTAATCCTGGTGCTTAAATAAGGATATTTAAATAAAACAACGTTAAAATAAACACAAAAGCAAGGGTGTTTAGCACACTCAGTAGGGAAATGTATACTCAATGTTGGATATTCAATGCAAAATAATGAAGTTGAACTCTTACATAAGACTATACACTAAAAGGAATACAAAATGAATTGGAATTCAATGTAACTGCTTAAACTTTTACAAGAAAACACATCAATATTATGTGGCACTGGATTTAACAATGACATAAGCAATGACATAACTTTTTTAAATGACATGGGGCCGGAGAGATAGCATGAAGGTAGGGCATTTGCCTTGCATGCAGAAGGACTGTGGTTCAATTCCCGGCATTTCATATAGTTCCCCAAGCCTGCCAGGAACAACTTCTGAACATAGAACCAGGAGTAACCCCTGAGCACTGCCGGGTGTGACCCAAACAAACAAACAAATAAAATTACATGAAAGAACTGAGTCAAAAGGTAACTCAAGATGGTAGAAAATGCTTTTTGATAAGGTATACAATATTACAGTTCAACAAGAAAAGACAAGTAGCTAAATTTAAAAGTGGTAAACATTCCTATACCCTAGAAATATACAAATATAATAGAAAAAAATGCCCCCCTGTGCACCATGTTCATCTCAGCACTATTTATAATAGTCAGAATCTGGAAACAACCAGGTGTTCGACAAAAGATGAGTGGCTGGGGCCTGGGAGATAGCATGGAGGTAAGGCGTTTGCCTTTCATGCAAAAGGTCATCGGTTCGAATCCCGGTGCCCCATATGGTCCCCAGTGCCTGCCAGGAGCAATTTCTGAGCATGGAGCCAGGAGTAACCCCTGAGCACTGCCGGGTGTGACCCAAAAACCAAAAAAAAAAAAAAAAAAAAAAAAGATGAGTGGCTAAAGAAACTATGGTATATTTACAAAACGGAATGTCATGTAGCTATTAGGAAAAATGAAGTCATGAAATTTGCCTATACGTGGATGGACATAGAGATTATTATATAAAGTGAACTGAGTCAGAGGGAGAGGGATAGACATAGAATAGTGTCACTCATCTGTGGGTTGTAGGAAAAATAAAAGACAGTATGGCAATATTTTTTTATTTATTTGCTTTGGTTTTGGGGCCACACCTGGCAGCTCTAAGGGGTTACTCCTGGCTCTGTGCTCAGAAATCACAGTTGGCAGGCTTGAGGGACCATATGTGATGCTAGGATTCGAACCGGTGTCTGTCCTGGCCACTTGCAAAGCAAATGCCCTGATACTGTACTATTGCTCTGGTGCTCTGACCCCCACAGTATAACAATAATATCCAGAGACAATAGAAATGAATATTGGGAGGACCAGCTCATGACATGAAGCTCGCCACTAAGAGCAGTGAGTGCCATTAGAGCATTAACTACAATGACAATTACCTTGACAATGATAATGAGAGGTAGGCAAAATGCCAGTCATTGAGACAGACAGGGGTGGGGGAGGGAAATATTGATGGCAGAAAGATCACATTGGTGAAGAGTGGTGTACATTCTATGACTGAAATTCACGTATGAACATATTTGTAGCCTCAGTGTTTAAATTAAAAATATTTTTAAAAGAAGTTGGCAAAAGTTTAATCAGATACTTTCCCTTTGAAGATATCAGTGAAAATGGTCAAAAAATACACAGAGATAGTCTGTTTCACTTTTTCATTAAAAATGCAAATGAAACTCACAATAAAATGTTACTTCATATCCATTAGAAAGTTGTTAAACCAAGAGGCCAGAGTAATAATACACCATCAGGCTGAGTGTTTGCCTTACATGCAGCTGACCTAGGTTTGATGTTCAGTTTTACAGATAGTTCCCTGAGCCCATCAGAAGTGATTCCCGAATGTAGAGTCAGGAATAAGCCCTGGATACTGCTGGGTGTGACTCCCCGCAAAGCCATTAAACTAACAAAAAGAGACAAACAATTCTAGAAAAAAAATGTAAAGAAGGATGTAAAAAATAAAATCTGCTGGTAGGAATGTAAAACTCATAAAATATCAATAGCAGAAAACAATATAGTGATGCCACAAAATAATTCTATATAGAATTTCCCTTTGATGCTGCAATTTTACCTTTAAATTTGAGCTAGAATGAATTTAAAACAGGGTCTTGAATTTTTTTGTATTTATTTATTATTTATTGGTATGTTAATATTAGTCATTTGTCTATTCACAATAGAAAAAGGTGAAAACAATGAGAATTGTACCAATAGAGGAAGAAAGCAACAAAATTTGGTGATTGCATGTGAAAAAATATCCTATCTTAAAATACATTAAAATACTGATAATCCTGCATGTGATGGGTCTTAAAGACATTATGGTAAATGAAATAATAAAGACACAGAGAGCAAATATTGCACGATTCCATGAATCTGAGGACCAGAATAGTTGAATTCATAGAGATACAGCATAGAAAGTGGTTGCCAAGAGCTAACGGGAAGGGAGAAAAGTGGGTTATTGCTGATTGGGAAAAGTTTCAGTTTGAGGCAATGAAAAATGTCTGGAGGGAAAGAGTGAAGCAAATAAAAAGAAATAACGTGACATTGATAGATGGTCTTGGGCACTTGGCTCTAGTGCAGTGTTGTAACTATATACCATGACCAAAAATGATAGCACTATTGCAAACTGTCATTTACACTGTAATATACTTAATCTACAATAATAAAAATTAAAATTAAAATATGTAGAAATTAAAAAAAAATTATTCTGGATTTATATGACACAGATAGAAGAAAAATAATTTTAATGTGCTTGGTATCAAACCTTATACTTTAAATGGTGAAGTGCTAACTATGCTATTTATATTTTGCCATGCTAAAAACTATTTATTAGATACATACATACATTTACTCCTTTTAGAACTCATTAAAATTTTTATGAATATAGATGGCAACAAAGTTAGTGAAATTAGACGGAGGAAAATAGGCCAGCTTACTTATCACAAATAACCAAATGAATCTGTAAAGGAACCAAAATAACATCTAGGGAAAATAATATGTGCAATAATGAAAAGAAGAAACTTTTAGAAAAATTAGCAGGTTAGCACACCTGATAAGTAGAACTGAAGAAATTATATAGAAAGAAGGAAATAAATGGGGATAGATTCTGAGTATATAGCAGGGAATCACAACATCAGTGCATGTCTGACCAAAATTCTCCAAAAAGATACAGTATTTGAAAAATAAATTCCCAAATAAAAATAAAACCTAAAAATTCTCAAATTTGTGAAGCTCAATAAAATATGAGAAAGGTGAGTAAAATCAAAGTTGTACCTAGACTCTGTCACCCAGGTCAAACACAGAAGGAAAACACCTTAAATACTGACAACATCTTAAATACAGAAAGAAAATAAATTTTTCAGAAAACAAGGATGAGATGGCAGACATTTCCAGTAAGAATGAGAGACAGAAGACTGTGGAATAGCATTTTTAGAGTTCTGATAGAAACTTACTGATAACTAAGCTCTATAACCAATAAAAAAAAATCTCTTAAGGATATGTGGAGAGAAATAAAGAACTAGGGATTTTGCTTTGCATATGGTAGACCCAGGTTCAATTAGTAATATCAAAGGACCCTGAGCAGAAATCATCTTTAAGTATTGCCAACTATGTCTCTAAAGCAAACACAAGATCACTTAAGCACTATGACAAAGTAAAGACTTATTTTTCTTTAAAAGTCATGACTTTAAAAAGGTTTGCTAAAATTTTTTAAAGGATAAAACAACAAAATCACACACCAATTAGGCAACACACACACACACACACAACAAAATTTTGGGGTAGGAGTGATAGCACAGCAGGTAGGGTATTTGTTTTGCATGCATCTGACCCATTTCGATCACCAGCATTTTGCATGATTTCCCCAAGCCTAGGAAGAGTAATTTCTAAGTGCAGAGCCAGGAATAACCCTTGAGCATTGCTGGATTTGGCCCCCGAACCAAAACTCAAACAACAACAAAAAGTCTAAATTTTAGACTTTAAATCATTCAGAATTAAACCTTGGTAGTGAGCAAATAAGTATCAAGAAAAAAGGAGCCAAAGCAATAGTACAATGGGTGGATTAGAGACTTATATTGCATATGGCTGACACCCTACCCCATATGGTCCCAAACCTCACCAGTGCAGATTGAAGAATAAGACCTGAGAACTGCTTTGTGTAGCCCCAAAATACAAACCTAAAAAGCAAACAAAAAGAGAGCACAGGATTTCTGGAGTCCAGAAAAATAGTCCAATGGGTAGATCACATGCCCATGCCTAGCTCAATCTGTACACAATCCGCAGTACCATTTGGCAAGCCCATCACCACCTTGTACAGCACTGCAGTTTCTGGACATTACCAAGGGTTGGGAGAGGGGGGAGCAATTCTTTTTAGTAAAAATTTTTGATAAATATTTTAGTAAAATCTTTACTGTTCAGAAGAAAAATGATCATATGTTGCATATGTAAACATTTCTAATCTTATCATGATTTGGAATTTCTATGTATAAACATTTCTGGACCCACCCTGATCCTACCCTGATCAGTGATTGGACCCTACTCTAGGGTGGGACCTGGCTTTCTGCCCCTACCCTAGGGTGGTACCTGACTCTAATGTATAAAAGAGATGTCTGTGGAAGGCTTGGGGACTTTT
>PVKC010006427.1:0-31151 GCA_004027635.1 Crocidura indochinensis
ACACTTTGATAAAAAAAGAAATACAAATGGCTAAAAGGCACATGAAAAAATGCTCCTCATCATTAATCATCAGGGAGATGCAAATCAAAACAACGATGAGATACCACTTCACACCACAGAGATTGGCGCACATCACAAAGAATGAGAATAATCATTGCTGGCGGGGATGTGGAGAGAAAGGAACTCTTATCCACTGCTGATGGGAATGCCGTCTAGTCCAACCACTATGGAAAGTGATATGGAGATTCCTCCAAAATCTGGAAATTGAGCTCCCATTCGACCCAGCTATTCCACTTCTAGGGATGTATCCTAAGAACACAAGAATACAATACAAAAACCCCTTCCTCACACCTATATTTATTGCAGCACTATTCATAATAGCCAGGCTCTGGAAACAACCAAGATGCCCTTCAACAGACGAGTGGCTAAAGAAACAGTGGTAGATATACACAATGGAATATTATGCAGCTGTCAGGAGAGATGAAGTCATGAAATTTTCATATACATGGATGTACATGGAATCTATTATGCTGAGTGAAATAAGTCAGAGGGAGATAGATAGATGCAGAATAGTCTCACTCATCTATGGGTTTTAAGGAAAATATAGGTCATTTTTGTAACAATCCTCAGAATGAGGGAACTGAAAAGCCTGTATGGAGTACAGGTGGTGGTGGATGGGAGGGAGGGAGTTTTGGGACAATGGTGGCGGGAAAGTTGCATTAGTGAAGGGGGTGTTTAAAAAAGAAGTTGAATAAAAAATCATAAAAGAAAAGAAAAAATAAGGCCTCCCAATTCTTATCACAGGCTGTGTTCTTTACACTGACTGTATAGAAAGAGGAGGTACATTAAATGCACCCCATATACACCTCAACCCAGACCCTTGCCGGGTCTGTATTGTGAATCTGGGGACAAAAAAAAATAAAAGAGGACACAGGGAATGGAGACACATACCCTGATCATGGTTTTGTGAGATTAACATCATTAAAATGGCAATACTCCCCAAAACATTGTACAAATATAATGCAATGTCTCTAAGGATACCCATGACATTCTTTAAAGAAGTGAATTAAATGCTCCTGAAATTCACTTGGAACAATAGCACCCTCAAATAGCTAGAGCAACTCTTGGGACCATAAAAAGACCTTGGGATTTTACAATGAGCATGACCGGAGCTTGTAGTTGTTCCCATGTCAGTTTGCTTCAAGGGTGGAGAAACCCTGTATCTCTTAGGCAAATGGAATTTCCTTTCTAATTTTCTCAATACTTAGTGTGCCTATACAAAAAAAAAAAATCCAACCCCTTTTCCAATTTTTTTTTAATTTTCTCTTTCTTGGTGGCATTGTTTTGTTGTTAGTTATTGTGTTATTTGTCATTGCTTGTTTTGGTTTGTCTTTTTTCCTTTTCCTTTTCCTTTTAAATTTATATTTATAGCTTCTATATGGGTTCCTCCCAGTCTTTTTTCTTCTTCTTTTCTTTTAAACAGAACAACAGAACTTGAATTATCTTATTCTGCTTCATAAATTGAGGGGGAAAGTGAATGATACCCGGAGCAAACAGTGACATGAGCATTGAATGGAAATAAAAATTATCAGACCTAAACACCAAACCCAAATTCAACGACAACAGAATCAAGATAACCCAATCTACAACAAGCTATACATAAAGAGGATCTGTTACACTAGCAGTCCATGGGCAAGGAAGGTGGTATGTGATGCATGCTGGGAACAGGGGTAGAGGGAGGACAACACTGGTGGTGGGAATGGCCCTAATTCACTGTCACTATATACCTTAAATATAACTCTGAAAGACTTGTAATTCACATTGGTCACAATAAAAATCATTAACATTTTTTATTTATATTATTTATATATATTTATATTATATTACAATTATATTATATAATATATATTTACA
Organism: Crocidura indochinensis; assembly: GCA_004027635.1. Lineage (NCBI taxonomy): Eukaryota > Metazoa > Chordata > Mammalia > Eulipotyphla > Soricidae > Crocidura > Crocidura indochinensis. The sequence continues at coordinate 1,915 of PVKC010006427.1, forward strand.
TTTATATTATGTTATTATTACATTATATTTATATATAAATATAATTTATATATAAATATGATATAATGTAATATAATTGTATATAATTATATATTTAATATTTAATTTCATATAATTTATATAATTATATTATGTAATATTATATAACATATTAATATATTATATAGTATATATTTTATATAATATTTACTAAATATATAATTATATAAATATAAATATAAAATAATATACATACACATGATATATTTATATTATAATGTAATATAGAAATATTGTTTTTAAATTAAACTGAAAGATTTTTTCCACATCTTTAATATTTCAATAAAAATAATATGTTCAGGGGCTGGAGAAGTGGCGCAAAGCAGTAAGGCTTCACTTGCTGGAGCTAACCTTCAATGAACTGCGTTTCAATCCTTTGGTGTCCTATTTGGTCCCCCAAGCTAGTAGCAATTCCTGAGCACATAGCCAGGAGTAACACCTGAGCCTCACCAGGGGTGGACCCAAAAAACAAAAACAAAAACAAGTAATATGCTCAGGTTTATGTTTCATATTTTACAAAATGATTGCATTATACTAAGACTGAGAAGACCTTAGAAAGAGGAATATTGCACCAAATGTGTTCAAGATGTGTCAGAGCAATGTCAGTGGAATTGAAAGGGGCATTGCCCTCTCTAGTTCTCTGTGACTCCATAATTGAATCCGAGTTGAATATAGATGCTTTGCTATATTGCTGAGGACTAGGAAAGCCTTTCTTTCTAATATTAACTATCTTGTTCTACAGATCCTAAATTTATAACAGAGCTCTGAATTTCATGATAATTGAAATTCCAATTATGTATCTGAAAAAACTTTTAGGAACTTAAAAAGTGATTTTCTCTCTTTTATTTTCTCCTCAATATTTATTGAGTACCTATCATTGAGAAAGTTACAGGTTATAAAAACAAATAAGATTCATTCTTTGTCCTAGAGAATTTTAATATATTAAAGATAATATTAAAGATAAGATGATTATTTAACGTTCACTTTTACCTATTTAACTTCTACTTCAAAACAGGACTTTCTTTTACTGTCTTCTCAATCATAGAACAAAAATAAAAGTTGTTCCATCTGCCTCTCTTTTTAGTATGTAACTGCAGAGTTAGCATGGGCTTTGAAAAATCAAAAGTTACCAAAGTTTCTCAATTAATTGTACCTTTAGCATCTTTCTGATAAAAAAGTATTCTGCTTAAAAGAGATTTTCATTAAAATATACCAAAATAAGTACGTAAAATCCTATGTAAGTGGATACTATTTATATCCAAACAACATAGTCTATTGAGAATTAAAAACTTCCTAAACATGGGAAACAAATTGAATGCCTCCATGTTCACTCTTGTTTCATGAATATTTTTTTGTATGTGGTATCTGCTTTCTAAAAAACCTTTTACATATTTAATAGACACATTATTATCTAATTATCAGCCTCCAGATTCTAAAACCAGGCTCTCTAAAACTTCTCATTTAGAAGAGAGAGAGAGGTATAAAAAGCATTCTGTCAGGGACCAGAGCGGTGGCTCAAGCGGTAAGGCATCTGCCTTGCCTGCACTATCCTAGGACGGACCTCGGCTCGATCCCCCAGGGTCCCATATGGCCCCCCAAGTCAGGAGTGATATCTGAGTGAATAGCCAAGAGTAACCCCTGAATGTCACTGGATGTGGCCCAAAAGCAAACAAACAAACAAACAAAACAAATAAAAACAAACCATTCTGTTAGTAGTCACAATAACAAAACTGGCTTTGAATTGTGAATACGACCTCTCAACCTAGAGCTGAAATTTCACACCCCTGGTACAGGTAGAAAACTGGAAACCTCAGTCTCCATCTATCCTCTAAATTCAAACTCGTGCAGATACTAGCACGTCTTTGGGAATACATTGCTAAATACATCTGCTATTATTGTGCGATGAAATGTGGCCCTCCTATTTGTCTGACAGCTTCAAAACTTGGTTAACTCAAGTAAATAAAGTAATCTAAAACCATCATTAACATCCACAAAACTCAGGGAGATAATTGAGCCTATGGAGCAATCCCAAAGCCAAGGAACAACTAAGGAGCTCAGGAACTGCTGCTCATAGAGAGAAAAGTCTAAACAAATCTACAAACTCATCAAAATGTTGAGCCAGGTTAATGAAGACCTAAAATCAATACTCAGTGCATGAACAGAAGAAATTAATATATATATATATATATATATATATATATATATATATATATATATAGTTACACCTGCCTTCAACCTGAAGAGAGTAATTGGAGACAAGGATGGGCACTGTTTTTGATTAAGGGAACAGTAAGCCAAGAAGTACTAACTCTATTCAACATATACACTAAAAGTTTTTGACCAATAAAGTTTTTAAGGCATTTGCTCAGGAATCTAGAAAAATACTTGGATGGAAATGTGATAGTAGTGGGACATTTCAAAACACCACTCTCACCACTGAATAGAGTAGGCAGAATATCAATAAAGACAAGAACCATAAATGAGGAACTACAAGATCTGAGACTAACAGATTTATTCAAGGTCTTCTCTCTTCAAAAAATCAGAATGCATGTTCTTTTCTAATGCTAATGGAACATTCTCTAGGATAGGTCACATTAATAAATAAAATAGTTCACTTAAATAAATTCACAAACATAAGAATAATAGCAAGCATTCTATGAGACCACATTACCACAGAGATAAAAACTGACAAAAAAAGGTGGAGAAACTCTACCATCTGGCTACTAAACAACATGATGCTTAATAATAGCTATATATAAAAGAATATCAAGAAATTAATAAAAAACTTCCTTGAGACTAATAATAATAAAAAAACAAGTAATGAAAATCTTTGGGACAAAACCAAAATAGTGATTAGGAGGAAATGTATAGTGATACAGAGATAGATAAGAAAAAAAGATAAAATCAGCAACCATAATTTCTTGGAGAAACAAAACAAAAACACTAGTAGAAGAAATCATAAAAACCAGAGCAGAAATCAATGATCTAGAAACTAAGAAAGAAATACAATGAATCAATTAAACCTGGAGCTGGTTATTCAAATGATAAACAAGATAGACAAATCATTGACAAGACTCATGAAGGAATAAGCAAAAAATGTTCAATTAATTTGGATCAGAAATTAAAGGGGAGAAATTATAAAGGACTTCAATAAATCTAGAATACTATAAAATTTACTATAAACAAACTAACTCTGTTAAGCTACAGAAATGAGAAGAAATGGGGGGAAAATGACAGATTTCTAAAAACATGGAGCTTCCAAACACTGAATGAGGAGGAAGTGAATAACCTGTAGAGGTCAATCACAGCAAGGAAAATTGAAATAATAATTAAGAATCTACAAAAGAATAAAATTTCAGGCCTAGATGGATTTACTCCTAGATGAGTTCTCTCCAACAGTCAGAGATTTTATGCCATTTATCTTTAAACTCTTACAAAATATCAAAGAATGTCATATATATATCTACTAGGTCTTTTTCTTCCATTTCTCTTTTCAGGGCTAGTATATTTCTGTTGGGTTTCAATCTGGTTGACCTATCAAATGTTGACAGGGCCGAGTTGAGATCTCCCACAATTATTGTATTACTGATATCCTCTTTCATATTTGTCAATAATTGTATTAAACATTTTGCTGGTGTTTCATCGGGTGCGTATATGTTTAGTAGTGTGATTTCTTCCTTTTACACATATCCCTTAATTAATACGAAGTGTCCATCTTTGTATCTTAAAACTTTTCTGAGTCTAAAGTTGGTGTAATCTGATATTAATATGGGCACCCCAGCTTTTTTAAGGGTGTTGTTTGTTTGGATGATTTTCCGCCAGCCTTTGATTTTGAGTCTATGTTTGTTCTGACTATTCAGGTGTGTTTCTTGTAGGTTAGAAAAGGTTAGGTTTATATTTTTGATTCATTTAGCCACTCTGTGTCTTTTAATTGGTGCATTTAGTCATTGACATTGAGGGAGATGATTGTCATGGAATTTAATGTCATTTTTGTGAATAAGTTTGGTGTGTCTTGTCTTAAAGTAGACCTTTAAGTTTTCCTTTAAGACTGGCTTTGCATCTGTGAAGTTTCTGAGCAGTTGCTTATCCATGAAGCTATGTACCTTCCTTCAAACCTGAACGTGAGTTGGGCTGGGTGCAGTAATCTAGGTGAAGCATCCATTTCATTCAGTCTTGTCACAATATCCCACCACTGTTTCTGGCCTTGAGAGTTTTTTGAGAAATGTCTGTTGTAAATCTTATAGATGCTCCTTTGAATGTAATTTCCCTTTTTGATCTTGCTACTTTCAGTATTCTATCTCTATCTATAGGGTTTGTCATTGTGACTAGGATGTGTCTTGGGTGTTTTTTCTTTGGGTCTCTTTATAGCTGGTACTCTTCGGGCATGCAGGATTTGATTGCATGCAGTCTTTAGCTCTGGGAGTTTCTCTGTGATGATGTCTTTGTTGCTGCAAATAAAAACAACTATGAGGCACCATCTAATGCCACAGAGATTGGTGATGTGCATCACTATCAATGAGAACAAGCAGTGCTGGAGAGGATGTAGAGAGAAAGGAACTCTTATTCACTGCTGGAGGGAATGCCGTCTAGTCCAACCTTTATGGAAAGCGATATGGAGATTCCTCAAAAAACTGGAAATTGAGCTCCCATACAATCCAGCTATACCACTACTAGGGATATACCTAGGAACACAAAAATACAACACAAAAATCCCTTCCTCACACCTATATTCATTGCTACACTATTTACAATAGCCAGACTTTGGAAACAACCAAGATGCCGAAGTTTCACAACCAAATTTAACAGTGCCTGTTAATATGACATGCTGGGGTGTACATGTATGAAATGGACCTTTGCAATATTAATGGAGGAATATTTGCGCTGGTGGTGGGATTGGTGCTAAAACATTTTATGTCTAAAACTAAACTCTGAATAAATTTGTAAATCTCAGTACTGCAATGAAAAACTTTTGTTTCCGGGGCTCGGGAGATAGCATGGAGGTAAGGCGTTTGCCTTTTATGCAAAAGATCATCGGTTTGAATCCCGGTGCCCCATATGGTCCCCCGTGCCTGCCAGGAGCAATTTCTGAGCATGGAGCCAGGAGTAACCCCTGAGCACTGCCGGGTGTGACCCAAAAACCAAAAAAAAAAAAAACTTTTGTTTCCTAGAGCAGATAGCACAGCGCGTAGAGCATTTGCTTTGCACACAGCTGACCTGGGTTCAAAACTTAGCATACCATATGGTCCCCCAAAACTGCCAAAAGTAATTTCTGAGTGCAGAGCCAGAAGTGACCCCTGATCATCACTGAGTGTGGCTCAAAACAATAACATAACAAAAATATGGACTGGAATAAGGAATGCCTTTTCAACAAGTGGTGTTGGAAAAACTAGTTGTCCACATCCCAAAAAGTTGGATTCAGGCCTCTTTTGTTTTTTCTTAAACAATAAATATGTTGCTTGAATACACAAATTTATACAATAATGGCAGAATAGATTGATGATTTATATTTCCAACTGGAAGGAGGAAATACATCACATAAATCAAAGAATTTCTCAAGCAAAGCTCATTCTTGTATGAAAGCCAAATAAATTGGTTAAAAACTTTTATATCAAACCTGAATCCATAAGGTATACAGAAGGAAATGTAGGCAGAACTCTCCATGACATTGATGTTAGAGCAGTCTCTTAAAGATAAAACTACTGACCATGCAAGGAAGCGAAGCTAAACAAATGAAGTTACATTAAATTCAGAACCTTCAAAGGATATAATGATCAGCATACAAAACACTTAGACTGGGAGAAATTATTTTCTAGTCAACCATCCCAAAAGGGTTAATTCAAGATATATTTAAACAAAAACTGATAGAATTTAGAAGAGAAAAGCACCCAACTTTGTCATAACTGGGTGAAGATGTGAACATAAACTTCCTCAAAGACATGCAAATAGCCAAAAGCAAATACAAAATGCTCTATGTAACTAATCATCAGGGAAATGTAACTAAAACAACACTAGAGAGACCAACACTTACCAAAAAGAACTACAACCATTATGAGGACTAAAAGGGATCCTTACTGTTGGTGACAATGTGGACATTCCTCAAAAAACTAGAAATTAAGTTTCCATATGACACAGAAATTCTGCTCCTTGGAATATAACCCAAGAACCCCAAAAACACAATGCAGAAAAGATATCTGCACTGTTACTTTCTTTGTACTGCTATTCACAGTAGTCAATATCTAGATACAACCCAAACGGTCAAGAACAGATAACTGGACAAAGAAGCTATGTGTACATATACACAATATAATATAATCGACTGCAAGGATAGATGAAGTCATGTAATTTGCTGTTAATGAATATAGCTGGATATTATAATGCCTAGTGAAATAAATCAGAGAGGTAAAGACATAATTATATCACTCAAATAAAATATAAAATTACATAATAGGGGAATAATTAATGCCCAAGAAAAATAGAAACAAAGAGAACTGGCAATTAATAGAAATCTTGCTAAATTGCAAGATTGTCAGGAAAGGGGTCACTCCCATAATGATAAAGGGTAGTAGTAACTCTTAATGAGGACTGGATGCTAAAAGGAGGTAAAATGCAGGATATCCTTATCAATAGAAACAATGGGGCCAAAAGTACAGAACAAAAATTTAAGTTGAGTGTAAAACAGGTCAGAATAAAATATCAAAGGACCAGAGTGTGGCCCAAAAACCAAAAAAAAAAAAGTGAAATAAAATAAAAATAAAATAACAAGGAAAGAGATAAGTAAAAAGTTTTTTTTTTTGTTTGGTTTTTTTTTTTTGGTTTTTGGTTTTTGGTTTCTGATTTTGGGGCCACACATGGTAATGCTCAGGGGTTACTCCTGTATATATGCTTAGAAATTGCTCCTGGCTTGGAGGACCATATGGAATGCCAGGAGATGGAACCACAGTCCGAACAGTTTGTTCTAAGTCAGCACATGCAAGGCAAACGCCCTACTGCTTGCACTGCCGCTCCAGCCCCTAAGTGAAAAGTTTCTAAATTCTGTGATATTACATAACATTTGGTAGATTATTGTGAAGTAAGTTATTTTTAAATTTCTCAGTATTGAACATATGTACTATTATTGTTCAATCTTTTAGTGTTAAACATAAGTAGTAGTATTCTCTTAGAATTTTGCTAGTATAAATAATGCTGCAAGAAAAGTATTCATAGTTAAACATTATAGCATATCTTTATTTGGAGAATTTCTTTAAATTGTTTTTTGTGAATCAAAGCAATACCTGTTTTACTCCTTAGTTTTGGGGCCACACCTGGCAGTGGTCCTGGCTCTGAGTTCAGAAATTACACTTGGATCATGTGGAATGCTGAGGATGAAACACAGGTCACCTGTGCTATCACTCCAGTCCCCCCAGTTACATATTTTAAAAGCATATTACCAAAACAATTCCCCTTACTAATTTTTGTTTGCTTTTGGCTCAACCCGGTTATGTTCAGGGATTATTACTGACTCTGCACTCAGAAATCAGTTCTTGCAGGCTCAGGGGACCATATGGGATGTCAGGAATCAAATCACCATTGGTCCTGGGTCTGCTGCGTGCAAGGCTAACACCCTACCACTGTGCTATCTCTCTGGCACACCTAACTAATTTTTAATTAAAAAGCAATATACTATTTTAGACTCTCATAATAAAATTATGAAAAAACCTACAAAATCATCTCTCAAAGATATTTAAAATTTTTATACCAAAATCAACAGATAATTAACATAAATGAGCATGGGTAGAGTAGAAGAGAGGAAACAGCACCATGTCCTTGCTTTATTTAGAAAACAAACTATCTTTAGTGCTATATAGTTGATCTTATGAAGACTTTATGTTAGAGAACACATATACCTTTATAGTCTATTTAAGGCAAGAACCTGTGAACAAAATGTATCAGTAAAGTCTGCACTGTCTTATAATATAAACATCTGAATAAAGAATGAGAGGCTTAGAATATAAAACAAGAAGCCCATCAATAGGACCATAGACACACTTTTGGAGAGACAGAGGAAAACAGGTTTGTGTGACAGAGGAAAGGTCCACCACAAACAGACATTGTCAAATAGCAGAATAAAAGTTATATGTTACACATTTGTCAGCTGTCTGACACTGAGATTATAGATTCTGCTATTGTAACATATAAGTATTTATATGTCAGTGTCTCCAAAAATGATATATAAAAAGAAGCAGGACTAGAGGCTATAAATATGGATTTAAAGAAGAAAAATAAAGCAAAAAGGAAACCGAAGACAAACAACAACAAAAGACACAACAGCAACAAAAAGCAACAACGAAACAACAACCACAAGAAAGAGGGGAAAAAAAGGAGGGTGGAAAGGTTTTTGTGGTTTGATTGTTTTTGCATAGGCACAGTAAATATTGGAGAAATTAGAAAGGGAATTCCCTTGGCCTAAGAGATACAGGATTTCTCCATCCTTGAAGCATATTGTCATGGGAACAACTGCAGTCTCCACTAAACCCTAAGGTTTAATAACTTGCTCAGTTGTAGATGACAAAAATCAGTCCTCTGTAGCTAGAGATCTTGGTATTTTTGGTATTTCCAGAGGTCATAGGATGGAGTATAAGATAGTTTCTTTATGGTTTTTGCTTTATTTTTCTTTCTTTTTCCCTTTCTTCTTTTAAATTGATATTTATAGCTTCAAGACAGACTCCCGCCCCCACCTTTCCTTTTTTTTCTTTTTCCTACAGAACTACAAAACTTGTTCTTGTTCTGACTCATAAATTGGGGGTGGGAGAGAATGGAAGGTACCAAGAGCAAACAGTCACATGAACATTGAGTGGAAACACCAAACCCAAAGTCAACAAAAACAGTACAAGTTATACATAGAAGGGACCTGTTACACTAACAGTCCAGGAGGGGCAAAGTGGGGAGATATGTGAGGCATGCTGGGAACAGGGGTGGAGGAAGGACAACACTGGTGTTGGGAATGGCCTTGTGAGAAAAATTGTAATTCATTTTAGTCACAAAAAATTATTAAGAAAATAAAGAAACACAATTTTAAATGTCCTGGATAAATGCAACAACTCCACATACAATTTTAAGTGATCATTTATCTCTTATGTCTCAATTTCCTTTTCTGTGAAGTGGGCTCAGTAATAATATTTTCATTAACTTTCTTATTTTTTATTCAAACAAGATGATGACTTTATGATAAAACTTATGATAAAAAGTGATTCATATATATATATATATATATATATATATATATATATGTTTTTGAATCACATCCGGCAGCGCTCAGGGGTTACTCCTGGCTGTACACTCAGAAATCACTCCTGGAAGGCTCAGGGTACCATATGGGATGCCAGAATTCGAACCACCGTTTTCTGCATGCAAGACAAATGCCCTACCTCCATGCTATCTGTCTGGACTGACTATATTATATTTTAATATGAGATATTCAGAGAATTATAGAAAAGACAAGCATTTTGTATCTACTCAGCAAACTATGATCTCCAAACTATAAATAACCAATTAAGTCCTGATGTAGGAGACAGATTAAAACTACTGACCCTCTGAAATACTGTGATAACTAACCAAGAGTTTGTCACCAAGATAATTTCATCAAACTAATAATTGGTCTTGAAGATACCCTCTAGGAGTGATAATTGGTCTTGAAGATACCCTCTGGGAGACAGAGAATACTAAGAATTTGGTAGGAGCTAAATCCTAGATTAACACCATTTAAATTCTAGATTGACAGCAAAATTTTGGATAAGTGAACAGTAAAGAGGGATGATTTCCTAATTCTCTCTATATGGGGGAAAGGGTATTTGGAATATGAAGGTTCCAAAAAGAAATAATTCTAAGAATCCAAGACACTTTTATTAAAAAAAAAACAGATCAGGCTTCTTTCACATCCATGTCCCCCATTATAAAAATGAAACTTTTAAAAAGAAAGGCAAAGGTCTGGTCTTCTTGGATAATAAGAATACAATAACAGAATACCCAACTAAAAATGATAGTTACATATTACAATATATTCCTGAAGTATAAGCATTATGAAAAGGACCTATATACTTATGTAGGCAAAATATTGCACCACTCTCTGTTCCTCAATTGTCTAATCTCTAACATCAGATTAACAGAAGAAAGTCCTTGCAGAGTTAGTAAGGAATGACTTATATTAACTTGGATCCTGAAACTAGATATAGAGCTCAGTGCTGGATTAAAAAGTAATATAATGTTAAGTGTATTTTTCTAATGAAAGACAGTTGATAGGCAACATTTATAATAATCTTTTCAAAATGCATAAATCTTTCGCCTTTTTTACAAGACAGACAGTATGATAGTGTGTTAGTTTTAAAATTTCTTATAGTTAAAATGTCACTGTCTGCAAATGTAAGAAGGATGATCTCTGGGTGGAATTACATTGTTTTGCTGCTTCCAGTTAACCCTCTTTGAATTTTGTGTGTGTGTTTTAAACTATTAGTATTCTAAATTTTAGTATTCTAAATTTTTTCATTAACTTTCTTATTTTTTATTCAAACAAGATGATGACTTTATGATAAAACTTATGATAAAAAGTGATTCATATATATATATATATAAAAGAAAAAACAATCATGTGGGGAAAAAAGAAAAACCACAAAATACACAAACCTAAAATATAATATGAGCTTATAAGAAGGTAGAGACATAACTGAAAATATTCCTTACGAAGTTCAAACTGAGAAGTGAAAAAAACCTCATAATAATATGCAAAGGAAATCAGTTTATAAATGTTTATAAATATTAGTAAAAATTATGATTTAAAATACGTGCAACTTAACAGCAATAATAAAAGTAAAAAATAGCTAACATAATGGCAATAATATAAACAACAAAAAATTATTCTTACATGCATGATGGAAACCAGAAGCAGCAGGGTGAAAAAGAAGGACCTTACGTGGCTGCAGACAGTATGCTTCCAGTGAAAGGAGATGGGTCTAACCCTCCAGGAATCCCTGCTGCCCATGAGCAACATATGTATTCCAAACAGAGGTCCCACTTTTCTTCCCACAGGTCCTCTTCTGCTCAGAACTAGTCTCATCTTCCTTGCTGAACTTTCATAAATGTGGGCACATTTCTCTCATAGTTCAAGATGTACCACAGGCAGGCTCCCTCTGCATTCCTCTTTATACAGCCAGGAAATGTTTGTACAAATCTTCTCCATACTGCGCTAAGAGCCAGTCTACTTTGCTCTAACTATCCAAAATCTCTCACCAGCTGTAGTTCAAACCCTGCTCTAACCTGCCCCCTTCCTCCCCTACCCCCCCGAAACACACACATCCAAGAAAAGGCGGGGAAGTAATTTTCAACCTTCCTTTAAATCAGCTTTGCTTTTGAGACTTCCTCGGTGGAGGCTGACAAGGAGAAAAAGAAACAAGAGAGTTGCTAGATTCTTATCCCATGTCCCTGCTCAATGATAAGGCGAAGATGCCATTGGTAGGGTTCTATTTTCAGAGGTTCAGTTTGAAAGAAAAATTTCTCAGAACTTGTTCTGAGTTGGGCATCTCAGGAGAGTGAACATTCTTACTTGGGTTTTGAGCTTGTTGGAATGAGATGAGACACAAAGTCTCCTCTGAGCAAAGACTTCAACAATTGCTTAATCCTAGAGAGAACAACTTCTGAATCAGGAGCCAAAGCAAAACCTCAGTCTGCACTTGAGCTTCTGTCCTTAACATAGCAAAACAACATGCTGAAAAGTAAGTCAATACCCCATTTATTCTCAGTGCTTGTGCGCTGTTAATATGGAAGATCCTTTTATGGAATTAATGACCACCACGCACTAATAGTATTTTCTTACCACAGTTCAAAACCTCCAGAATTCCATCTCCTATTGTCTTCAGCTTCATAGGAAGGTTCTTGGCTATATGTTTGTTTCTTCACCTGATCACTGAGAAACTTCAAAGTTTGGAGACAAAAGACCTCTTGCAATTAAATGATAAAGTCTGAAAACTCAAGTATTCTTTTTTTGTTTTGTTTTGGTTTTGGTTTTGGTTTTTTTTGGGGGTGGTCATGCCCGGCAGCGCTCAAGCGTTATTCCTGGCTCTAAGCTCAGAAATCACTCCTGGCAGGCACGGGGGACCACATGGGATGCCGGGATTAGAACCACCGTCCTTCTGCATGCAAGGCAAATGCCTTACCTCCATCATTAATGTAATCAATCATCTTTTTTACAGAGATAGCAAAGAAGAAAACAAAGTGAAGGGGCATAGAGAGAGAATAATGAGTGATTGGTTCCCATCATTAACTTCGGCCCCCAAAACTCAGGTTTCTGATTACAGCTCATTGGTTAAGTATCAAACCGTACCATATGTCTGTGTAAATTGATTTATTTAAGAAATTGGGGCCGGAGAGATGGCTTGGACGTAGTGCATTTGCCTTGCATGCAGAAGGATGGTGGTTCGAATCCCAGCATCCCATATGGACTCCCGAGCCTGCCAGGAGGATTTCTAAGCATAGAGCCAGGGATAACCCCTGAGCACTGCAAGGTGTCACCCAAAAACCAACCCCCCCCCCAAAATTACTGTGCTATTCAGTCTGCACTTGGCCTTTCTGTCCCCTGCTCTTTGGGGACTCTTCTTAGCTTCCCAAACTACTTTTTTAATCATAAAGGTCCCTTCTGGATGAAACACAGGTTAGTAAGAGATAAGATAAATATGTTTTAATTTCTTTTTATTTACTCTAGTCAATCTGTATGAATTTCTTTTGACTAACTAACCTAACAGTGATTCTGAAAAATTGGGGCAGAATAAGTTATCATGACTTAATGGAAAACATGGAAATGCTAAAAACTCTATTAGTGAGGCACATGAGTAGAATGCTTGCCTTGTATGTGGCCAATCTAGATTTGATCTCTGGTATCCCATAAGATCACCCAAGCCTGCAAGGAGTAATTGCTAAGTGCAGAACCAGGAATAACTCCTGAGTACTGCCAGATGTGGTCAAATAATTTCTATATGGCCATTTTTTAAATTTTACTAGTCAAATGCTAATAATAAATTAAACCCTCCAAAACAGACTCTTATATTGACTCTGGAATTAATGTAATCAATCATCTTTTTTACAGAGATAGCAGAGAAGAAAGCAAAGTGAAAGGGCATAGAAAGAGAATAATGCAATGATCGGTTCCCATCATTAACTTTGAAACTGACTAATGGCATCTTTTCTTTTATAGGATAGGGATTACTTTACTTTACTTCTCCCACCTATTAGACAGATGCTATCTATAGAGGTAAAGCGTGCTGGTGGCTTTTCTTCCCTCCCAGATGGGACAGATGATCAGAGCATCAAGACTTATATTATGGATATAGAGTTTATCCAGTATAGCACCTCAGACTTGACCTATAGGAAAGCACAGATGAAGTGATTAGCCCAAATTCCACTGTCTTTATTTCTACTACTCCAGATCAGTAGAGCTCTGTATTATAGGTGATGAGGAGGTAGATGAAGAGGGTATCTTAATCAAGAAACTGTTTCAATTATTTCATGAACTCTCTGTCACTTTCTACCCTCACTGTCATCTACCTAAAATGCACCTTAAATCTCCTTTTTCGTCATTGCTCCTACAGTTGTGTCTTCTTTGTGAATTATGCTCAAGGCCTGAAAGATGGCATTTTCTGTCTAATAGGATGGGTACTGTTCTCTATTTCTATTCAAATTCTATTCAAAGACAGTCATCCCCAAAGCAGCATGACTTGAGTTCCTCACTCAGAGTTCACTCAGAGTTCCTAAAACAGAAGTCCCAGAGTCTTCTCTTTATAGGGTTAGGTCGATATAACCTAGAATTCTTTAGGCAAGTTCCTCCACCCCTCCTAGTCTTTTTCTCATATGCAAAGTATAAATTGCTATAATACTCATCTACTAGAGCTATATTAAAGATTAAATGTTTTGGTTCATATACAGTACTTGCAATATGGTCTAATAGAGGGTGTTTAATATACATATTTTATTCTTTGCATTGTCACTCTATCTCTGGAAAACCAAAAGTTCCCTCACTCAATTCTAAATATATTTTCTGCACTAATTTGTGTGTGTATTTCACTACATACCTAGGCTTACTCTTGGCTCTGTTCTCAGAACTAAAGGACCATATGTGTTGCTGGGGATTAAACTCTGGATGGCTCCATACAAGTCAAGCACCTTGCCTTAACTCCAACCCAGTCTTTGAAATAATCCTGTAAAGCATCTTTAATTACCTCGATTTAAAAATAAGAAAGCTGAGACTCAGAGTTTGAAGTAAACCTATGCCCTTTCTACCATATTACTCATTAATTTAACAAACATCTTTTGAACTTTGTACATTTTACAGAGTTATTGTGATAAAAGATAAAAGAGGAAGGTAAAGAAGAAGAAATAAATGCAATTTGGAGCAAACTATTTCAGAAGAAATTATTCCATAAGAAATAACTTGATCATGAAATTAAAACACCTCATAAAGGATGAAGAAGGAAATTTAAATTTTTAGCATTAGGCATCCTGAATGCTTATATCAGAATGTTCTTCACTCTTGATGAGGAAGCACATGTTTGTGGTGGCAATAAGCTCCTATACTCATTCCCATACTCTTACAACCTAATATATTTTCTATTGCCATGGAATTGCCATTTGTAGGTCCTCATCTATTGGGCTCGTACTTTTTGGTGGACTTGGAAACTTGATAGGATTTTTCTCATATCCCCGGCTATTAGTGTCTTCCTTAGTTTAGCCATATTTCTTTGCATTTGGTGGCTTAGAGTGTTCTGCCTTCCGGTCTCCGCCTTCTTCTGTCACCTGTGGTGTGGGGCTGGATTCTTTCTCTGGAGTGCCGCCCTACGAGGGGATGATGACAGTTATCTTCGAGATTTGGCCCTGCCCTCAGGTCTCCTCCCTCCAGATACCTGCTAGAAGGAGCAGGGTCGCCCTCCACCCGCAATCCTCAGGCACCAGCACTGGCGGCGAGCGCTGGTAGCCTGCCCTCAAATCTGCTCCCTATACCTGCGAGAATGTTCAGGGTTCCCTCCAAGCCGCAGTCCCCAAGAGCCCACAAAGGACACAACCAGATTTCGTGCATACCCTTTTCCCCACAGAGTTTCTTTTTGTTTGTTTGTTTGTTTTGGTTTTTTGGGCCACACCCGGCGGTGCTCAGGGGTTACTCCTGGCTGTCTGCTTAGAAATAGCTCCTGGCAGGCACGGGGACCATATGGGACACCGGGATTCAAACCAACCACCTTTGGTCCTGGATCGGCTGCTTGCAAGGCAAACGCCGCTGTGCTATCTCTCCTACAGAGTTTCTAAATATCATTTCTTTTCCTGCACTCAGCATTATAAAATCTGAGTTCTGAGAAGAAACTCTGAAAAGTGTGTCTACTCTCCAACCTGTCATAGGTAAGCACAACAAAAGGCAGTGACAGACCTTATTCACACAGGTTAGTGCCTTTAGTCACAGTTTGTGATTTTGCTTTAAGTGTGTTTTATGTACTGTAGTAGTTCACAGAGCTAAGACTCCTAAAAGGACCTATTCTACCCTCATATCTAAGTTTAGATTGTAATAGTTTGGGTCTCTTGGTTCTATTGTTATTGATTTGGCTTGTATATTTAGTTCTCTCCTTTTCTTTCTCCACCAATGCACTTAAGATCATTTGATTCCTGGTCCCCATCTTTTCTTTATTTTTTTCTTTGTAATTCTATAGAAAAAATGAGAAATATGAGGTAAAAAGCAAAGTCCTAAGATTCTACCAATAAAAGGTGGGAGCCCCTATTTTAAAAATAAAAAGGTGTCAGTTTTATGCATAGGTGAAGCAAAAGTTGGGAAAAATAGGAAAAACCCTTTGGCCTAAAAACAGGGATACCCTATCCAAAAAGCATTCTGCTATAAAACCAACTAGAAGCTAAGGGCATACTAAGTTGTCTAACCCCAAAGTCATTATTCATAGTTCCAAGAAAAGTTCTCCTCAATAATAGTTGCCATAGTTAGGTTTCTATGGTTATAAATCTTGGATTTTGCCGGATCTTATATTGAAGTCAGGGGGACATGAAGTGTCTTCAACTGACCATAGGATAACATGGTAGATAAATATTTCCTGAAAACAAGTTGTTGCTGTTTCATATGAACCTACCCTGAAGCAAGTTGGTGCCAGGGTGGCATTAGGACCTCCCCTGGGGGGGATTGAATTCTGGTGCTAGTGCAGTAAACTGTGCAAAGTTCTAAAGATGAGATCCAAGGTTTGGGGTTAATGGCAAATGTCTCATCAACTGAAGTGTAAGTCAAACCACTATGACAAAGGTTCAGGATGAAAGTCCCCCTGCAATATAAAGTCTATAAACTTCTCTCTATAGGTAAGATTTCATCATTTTAATGTGCCTATGCAAAAAGGAACAATGCCACATGACACTACTGGTGCATTTGGGTGTAAAAATAATAAGCTAAACAATCCATAATTTAGTTTTAACACGAATTCCCAAGAGAAACATGTACTAGAATTCCCTACCAAAAATAAAGATGGGGAAAACTACCTCTACATAAGAAAATACACAATAAGAATTATGCCTATTAATTAGATACATCAAAAGAAATTTATAAAGGAAATATTCATATTCCCTTTAATTCTTTTGAAATAGTCTGGGGCAGGGAATAAAATCTGGAGTACAGTTTCAGTCTCAAAAACAGATCAGAAAACGTCTTTGAGCTAAGGGTCTCTCAAAAGACAGATCTGGTAGAGAACAATAGTCCACAGCAAGGGGGAGGTGAAAGAGAAGGGACTGCTGAGAGCCAATAAGCAGCAGTGGTGGCAGCACTGCTGCCACACAGGCAAGGTGGGCTGGGAGGCTGGGAACCTGCTGGCAACTGATTGGGGTAGGGGGAATGCTCCACTTCTGAGGAGTTAAGAACTGAGGGGAAAAGGGTTAAATAGGTAGAAATAACAGATCAGGGCCCTAGAAGAATATAAAAACAATTTGTTAATAGTAGTTTCTGTGACAGATACAGGCTTAGATAATTGACGGATATCTGAAAATATACTAATACTGATACTAAAATATATATATATTTTATATATATTATTATATATAATTATATATATTATATATACTATATACTAGTGCTTTCTTGTCTCATTTTAGTATCAGTATATATATATTTTATATATATACTGATACTAAAATGAGACAAGTATATATATATAAAATATATATATACTGATACTAAAATGAGACAAGAAAGCACTAGTATATAGCTCAAACAGAAGCACCATAAACAGAATCCTGTTTGATTTTTTTTCTCTCTCTACAAGTTTATTAGATAATGACTTTGTAGATTTGGAGTGTGTTGAGTAATTGTTCACCAACAAACATCAAATACTAAAAACAAATACTATATGAATAGCTTTTATTAATCGCTGTGAAATTACAAAGTTTTTTGTTTCAGGCATCCAATGTATCAACAAGGATCCTTCACCAAATATTCACTCCTCTCCACCAGTGTTCCCTTCACCCTCATTTGCCTTCCATCTACCAGTTGAACATGTCATCCCACCATAGATATATCCTCATCTTTGTACTATGCCTTCGTCACTCAGATGGCATGTTCCCTACAGAACACCAGTTTTCATGTTCTTTGTTTTCATTGTCTCTGGTTTTTATTTTAATTCCACCATTATATTTCTTTATATACTGTATATGATGTATCATTTTGTATCTGCTTCTCTTCCTCTGATTAATTTAACTCAGCATTATGGTCTTCATTATGGTCTTCAGGCCATAATGCTACTCCTGTAGCAAAAATTTCATGAATTTATCTTAGATCAAACAATGTTACATTGCCAGGGATCATTTAGTGCAGATACAGAAATAATTACACTGAGAACTATCATAACAAAATATGACTGAATGAGGGAAGTAGAAAGCCTGTCAAGAGTACAGGTTGGTGTGGGGTGGGAAGAAGGACACTTGGGATATTGGTCATGGGAATGTTGCACTGGTGACATGTATATATATATATAGAAAGAGGAGGTACAGTAAATGCACCCCATATACACTTCAACCCAGGCCCTTTGCCTGTTCTATATTGTGAATTGGGGACAAAATCCCCACAATTTTTCATTGTAAAAATCATAGTTTCTTTATCCAGTCACTGATTCTTGGACACCTACATTGTTTTCCGATTTTCCCACCTTTTTATTAATATTTTTATTTAAAAACCTTAATTACAAATATGATTGTAGTTGGGTTTCAGTCATATAAAGAACACCCCCCTTCACCAGTGAAACATTCCTACCACCAATGTCCCAAATCTTTCTCCTCCCCGCATCAGCCCAGCCTGTACTCTAGACAGGCTTTCCAAATTACTCATTCATTCACATTGTTATGATAGTTATCAGTGTAGTTATTTCTCTAACTGACTCACCACTCTTTGTGGTGAGCTTCATGTTGTGAGCTGGATCTTCCAGCTCTCTTCTCTTTGTCTATGACAGAGGTCTCAAACTCAATTTACCTGGGGGCCGCAGGAGGCAAAGTCGGGGTGATCCTTCAGTGCAAAGTCAGTAGTAAGCCTTGAACATTTGGGGGTGTGAACCAAACAACTAAAACAAAACAAAACAAAACAAAAGATTCCTCTAGGGCAGGGCCACATAATGTTGTATGGAGGGCTGCAAATGGCCCGCAGGCTGAGAGTTTGAGACCCCTGGTCTATGAGGATTATTGCAAAAATGTCTTTTATTTTTCTTAAAGCCCATAGATCAGTGAGATTATTCTGTATATATCTCTCTCCCTCTGATATATTTATTGAGCACAGTAGATTGCATGTACATCCATGTATTGGAAAATTTCATGACTTCATCTCTCCTGACGGCTGCATAATATTCCATTGTGTATATGTACCATAGTTTTTTTAGCCATTCATCTGTTGAAGGACTCTCTTTCCAGAGTCTACCTATTGTAAATAGCACTGCAATGAATATAGGTGTGAGGAAGAGATTTTTGTATTGTATTTTTGTGTTCGTAGGGTATATCCCTAGGAGTGGTATAGCTGGATCCTGATTGGAAGCTCAATTTCCAGTTTTTGGAGGAATCTCCATATTGCTTTTCATAAAGGTTGGATTAGACGGTATTCCCCCCAGCAGTGAAAAAGAGTTCCTTTCTCTCCACATCCCCACCAGCACTGCTTGTTTTCCTTCTTTGTGATGTGTGCCAACTCAGTGGTGTGAGGTGTACCTCATAGTAGTTTTGATTTGAAAGTCCCTGATGATTAGTGATGTGGAGCATTTTTTCATGT
Source organism: Crocidura indochinensis (assembly GCA_004027635.1). NCBI lineage: Eukaryota > Metazoa > Chordata > Mammalia > Eulipotyphla > Soricidae > Crocidura > Crocidura indochinensis. The sequence continues at coordinate 21,242 of PVKC010006427.1, forward strand.
GCTTTTTAGCCACTTGTATTTCTTCTTTATCAACGTGTCTGTTCATATCTTCTCCCCATTTTTGATGGGGTTAGAAGTTTTTTCTTGTAAAATTGTGTCAGTGTCTTGTATATTTTGCATATCAGCCCCTTATTTGATTTGGTATTGGGTGAATAGTTTCTCCCACTCAGTGAGTGGCTCTTGTATCCTGGGCACTGTTTCCTTTGAGGTACAGAAGCTTCTCAGCTTAATATATTCCCATCAGTTTACCCTGCTTCCACTAGTTTGGAAGAGTTTAGTTTCCTCCTTGAAAATGCCTTTAGTCTCAATGCCATGGAGTGTTTTACCTACATGTTGTTCAATAAAACTTATGGTTTCATATCTGATATCAAGGTCTTGGATTCATTTGGATGTTACCTTCATACATGATGCTAGCTGGGGGGGTCTAAGTTTGATTTTTTGAAATGGCTAACAAATAGTGCCAACACCATTTGTTAAAGAGGCTTTCCCTGCTCCATTTAGGATTTCTTACTCCTTTATCAAAAATTAGGTGATTGTATGTCTGGGGAACATTCTCTGAGTACTAACGCCTATTCCACTGATCTGAGGGCCTGCCTTTATTCCAATACCATGCTGATTTGATAACTATTGTTTTGTAATACAATTTAAAGTGAGGGAAAGTGATACCACCCATAATTCTTTTCCCAACGAGTGCTTTAGCTATTCAAGGGTGTTTATTGTTCCAAATGAATTCAGAAGTGTTTGAATATATAATAGGGATCATATATTAATCGCATTAAATCTGTACAATGCTTTGTGGAGTATTGCCATTTTAATAATGTTTATTCTGCCAATCCATGAGCAGGGTATGTGTTTCCATTTCCTAGCATTCTCTCTTGGTTTTTGAAGTAGTGTTTTATAGTTTTCTTTGTATAGATCCTTCACACCTTTGGTCAAGTTGACTCCCAGATATTTGAGTTGTGTGGCACTAATGTTAATGGAGTTGTTTTCTTAATGTCCTTTTCTTCCCTATCATCATTGGTGTATTAAAAGTCCATTGATTTTTATGTGTTAATATTGTAGCCTGCCACCTTGCTATATGAATCTATTGTTCCTAGAAGCTTTTTCGTAGTCTTTAGGGTTTTCTAAGTAAAGTATCATGTCATCTGCAAGCAGTGAGAACTTGATTTCTTCCTTTCCTATCTGGATTCCCTTGATATCTTTTTCTTGCCTAATCATGATAGCAAGTATTTCCAGTACTATGTTGAATAGCAGTAGTGAGAGAGGACTGCCTTGCTTGTATCATAATTTAGAGGAAAGGCTTTTAATTTTTCTCCATTGAGGATGATATTTACCATTGGCTTGTGGTATATGGCCTTTACTATATTGAGAAAGGTTTCTTTCATCACCATCTTGCTGAGAGTTTTTTTTATCAAGAATGGGTGTTGGACCTTAACAAATGCTTTCTGTGTCTATTTATATGACCATGTGTTTTTTATTTTTCTTGTTGTTAATGCTGTGTACTATGTTGATAGATTTACAGATGTTAAACCATCCTTGAATTCCTGGGAAGAAACCTACTTGATCATAGTGAATGATCTTCTGGATGAGGCATTGGATCCTATTTGCCAGGATTTTATTGAGGATCTTTGCATCTGTGTTCATCAGGGATATTGGTTTGTATTTTTCTATTTTAGCAACAGCTCTGTATGATTTTGGTATCAAGGCAATGTTTGCTTCATAAAAGCAGTTTGGAAGTGTACCAGTTTTTTCAACTTCATGAAAGAGCCAGGTCAGAATTGGTATTAGTTCCTCTTGAAAGGTTTGAAAGAATTCATTAGTGAATCCATCTGGGCCTTTTCTTTTGTTTTGGGGCAGACATTTGATTACCGTTTTAATATTTTCAATTGTGATGAGGGTGTTTACATTTCCTTATTCAACCATGGAAGATTGTAGGAGCCAAGAATTTATCCATTTCTTCCAGATTCTCATATTTCGTGGTATAGATTTTCTCAAAGTAGTCTGATTAATCTTTGAATCCCTGCAATATCTGTATGATTCCCCCTTTTCATTTCTAATATGGGTTACCAAGTTTCTATCTCTTTCTTCGTAAGTTCTGCCAATGATCTATCAATCTTGTTTATTTTTTCAAAGAACCAACTTCTGCTTTCGTTGATCTTTCGAGTTTTGGGAGGAGTTTCCACTTCATTTATTTCTGCTCTAAGCTTTGTTATTTTCTTCTGTCTCCCTATTTTGGTTCCTTTTGTTTATTATTTTCTACTTTTATGAGCTGTGTCATTAGGCTATTCAAGTATGCCCCCTTCTTCCTTCCTGATGTGTGCTTGGAATGCTATAAATTTTCATCTCAGCACTGCTTTAGCTGTGTCCCATAGATTCTGATAGTTTGTGTCTTCATTGTCATTTATTTCCAGGAAAGTTTTGATTTCCTCTTTGATTTCATCTTGGACCCACTGGTTGTTCTGTAGCAGGCTGTTTAAGTTCCAGTTGTTAATGTTCTTCTTCTGTGTCCCTTTGTAGTTCACATCCACTTTCAGGGCCTTGTGGTTAGCAAAGGTAGCCTGCAAAATTTCTATCCTCTTAATTTTATGGAGGTATGTTTTATGTGTTAGCATGTGGTTTATTCTGGAGAATGACCCATGTACATTGGAGAAGAATGTATATGCAGGTTTCTGGGGATGGAGTGTCCTATATATCTACTAGGCTGCTTTTTTCCATTTCTTTTCAGGGATAATATATTTATGCTGAGTTTCAGTCTGGTTGATCTATCAAGTGTTGACAGGGGCATGATGAGGTCTCCCACAATTATTGTGTTATTATTGATATCCTCTTTTAGATTTGTCAACAACTGTATTAAATACTTTGCTTGCTGCAGGCGTCCTGCGTCTCAGCAGCTCTAGTGGAGGTGAAGTCCTCATGAGAAGAAAGTGGGAGCACAGGCGGACGAATGGGATAATATTGAAATAATAATCAACACACACACAGAATATGTGGGGTCAACACATCTTCCAGCAGGAGTGTGATGACTTTATTCTCGAGACAGAGGTTTTTATAAGGGTAAGCCAGTCACAGGTGTTAAAGATATTAATTATCGTAATGAAGCAAACAGTTTTTATCAATTTAACTTCAATTTGCCCCAGAACTTCAGGTGCAAGAAATTAAAAACTTATAAGGTCCTAAAAAGGGTTTGATTGTAATCTTTTGGTGCTGGAATTTTTCTTTAGCCAATTATTTAATAGAGATCACATTTTTTTCCATAAAGATTTATAAAGGAGAGATTGTCAATTAACTAAAAATACAATGTCAAACATCTCTAACGAAATTTTCCAGCCATCTATGCAGGGGAAAAAGGTGTCCACAGCGGGACTTTTGAGGAATCCCATGGTATATATTTCAGTCTACCCCATCAGGAAAATCTAAGGATACATCTGGTGGGCTGAATTCCCCTAAAAATTTATGGAGGTGTGACATTTGCTGGTTCCTCATTGGGTGCATATATGTTTAGGAGAATGATTTCTTCTGCTGTACATATCCCTTGATTAGTATAAAATGTCCATCTCTGTCTCTTACAACTTTTCTGAGTATAAATTTTATTGTAATCTAATATTAATATGGTCACCCCAGCTATTTTAACGGTGTTGTTTTCTTGGATGATTTTCCTCCAGCCTTTGATTTTGAGTGTATATTTGTTCTGACTATTCAGGTGTGTTTCCTGTAGGCTGCAGAAGGTTGGGTTCATCTTTTTTATCCATTTTACCACTCTGTTTCTCTCTCTTTTTTTTACACTCTGTTTCTCTTAACTGGTGCATTGAGGAGATGATTGTCATAGGATTTAATGTCATCTTTGTGTATAAGTTTGGTGTGTCAGTTGATCTGTCTTGTCTTAAAGTAGACCTTTCAGTTTTTCCTTTAAGGCTGGTTTTGCATCTGTGAAGTTTCTGAACTGTTGCTTATCCATGAAGCTATGGATCTTCCTTCAAACCTCAACGTGAGTTGGGCTGGGTGCAGTATTCTAGGTGAAGCCTCCATTTCATTTAGTCTTGTCACAATATCCCACCACTATCTTCTGACCTTGAGAGTTTTATGTGACATGTCTGCTGTAAGTCTTAGGGATGCTCCTTTGAATGTAATTGCCCTTTTTGATCTTGCTGCTTTCAGTATTTTTTCTCTATCTGTGGGATTCATCATTGTAACTAGAATGTGTCCTGGGCTGTTTTTCTTCAGATCTCTTCTAGCTGGTACTCTTCAGGCATGCAGAATTTGATTGCATACGGTCTTTAGCTTTGGGAATTTCTCTATGATGATGTCTTTGACTGTTTATTCTTCCTAGGTATCTTCTTCCTGGGCCTCTGGGACTCCAATGATTCTTATGTTGTTTCTGTTGAGTTTATCAAAGACTTCTACTTTCATCTGTTCACATTCCTTGAGTACTTTTTCCATTGTCTGATCATTTGCCTTCAGGTTTTTTCCAATCTCTTCTGCAGTATGGAGTTGTTCTGTATTTGAGCTTCCAGTTCACTGATTCTGTCTTCAGCTGCTGTTACTCTATTGGAGCAGCTGTCCATTGAGTTTTTCAGTTGAGCTACCATGTTAATTCAGACCTGTTATTTCAGTTTGGAGTTTTCTGATTTCTATCTTTGTGTTCTGTTCAGCTAGAGCTATGTTTTCTTTGATTTCCATAAGGATCCTCCATATTTCTATTCTAAACTCCTTATCTGAGAGGTTAATCAGATGGTTGGTTTTCTTTTTTTTGGGGGGGGGGGTGTTCCCGGAGCTATCTTCATTCTCTGTGCATGGTGTTTTCTTGCGAGGTTTCCCCATTGTCACTCTTGTAGTGTGATTTTTTCTGTGTGTTGTGGTGGCGTTCCTAAGTTAGAAAGAGTGTGTGGACACAAAGAAAAGTGAAGTGGCCATACTCTTCTGGAGCCTCTAGAAGAGCGATTTTGCTGGACCCTTCTTGGCCCACTCAGGAGAGGTTCAGGAGACAGAACAGTAGAGAAACACGCACAGGCAACACGCACAATCTCTTCCAATTGGTAATCACACAGCAGGTGCAGATTCCTCCAGCCTGACGTGTTTTCAGATTTTGCCTGTGTGGGATCACACCTGACAATGTTCAGGGTTTACTCCTGGCTCAGTATTCAGGAATTACTCCTGGAGGTGCTTGGGGGACCATAATATGAGTTGTTGGGAATCGAATTGGGATTAGCTATATGTGAAACAAGCACAGTGTCTGCTGTACTCTAGTTCCTCGATTTCTAAGGTTATTTTTTTTGGAACTTTCATATTTTTTTCCAGAAATGCTGTGAATAAGAGGTCTTTCTCTCCACATCCACAAGAGTACTGGTTGTTCTAGTTATTTTTGATGTGTGCCAATAACTATGGTGTGATATATTTCATTATTGTTTTGACTTGCATCTTCCTGATGCTTAGTGATCTAAAGCATTTTTTTCATGTGCTTTTTTGACAACTTTTATTTGTTCTTTGAAGAAGTTTATGTTCACCTCTTCTCTCAATTTTTTGGATGAATTGGATACCTCTTTGTCCTTCTAAGACAGATGTTGAGTAAAAATGTTCTCCCATTCCCAGTGCTGTCTTTGTACCTTGGTTATTTTTTTTCTCATGTACAGAAGCTACTTAATTTAATATAGTTCCATTTGTTTATCCTTGCTTCCACTCTTTTATCCAGTGATGTTTAATCTTTCAAAATGCCTTTAGCTTCAGTGTCATAGAGTGGTCTGCCTAAGTTTTCCTTTATGAACCTTTGGGATTCAGATCTGATATAAAGGTCTTTAACTTTTGTGAAGGCATCACTAAGAATTTACAGGGTTTTTTAAATAAATAAATTGTTCAATTAAATCATTGAGATAAACAGTTACAAAGTTATTCATGATTGAGATTCAGTCATACAATGTCCAACATCCATCCCTTTACCAGTGCACATTTCTCACCAATGTCCCTAGTTGGCCTCCTTCCCTCTCCTGCAGTCTCTCTCTTTCTCCTTCTATCTCCTTTTTTTACTTTTAGCCACTGTGGTTTACAAACTTGTTACTGAAGGGGTATTGTGCAAATAACTTTACTTCAGTAGAGTGATCATTTCCAATTATTATGTCATAGTGATTTTTTTTGTCTGTCCTAACTGCACTCCACTATTTGAAATCTCAGCCTATTCAATATCCATTTCACTCTTTTTTCCAAGCTGATTTGGGGAAAGTTGTTTGTATCCCTGTTTACTGAAGACCAAAATTTGATTTGGAGGCAATTTTCATATCTTCTCTTCTACCTCTCAGGTGGGGATTTGGATGAGAGGCCTTAGCACAAACTCTCTGTGGCCCTTCAGTGCCTTCGTATTTTCTGTAGGGATTAATAGGGAGCAAAACTGATTTGTTTGTGGGCCACATATCAAGTGGTTTGCCCTGAGTCTTCAGGGTGGACTACTTCTTTGAGTTAGCACTGAAGACCCTCTCTTCTGCTCCAACCAGCCTCTCTACCTAAGAAGAATCATGAGATGTGGTCCCAAACTATGCGGATGGGCTCCTCATCTAGTCCAGCTCCAGCTATTAATTTTAAATTATTTTAGCCTTCTTTACCTGAGATATTTTACATATTGATTTACTCAGTAAATGCACATATGATCTAATTTATTCTAATCAGTCACCTGTTTTCAATAAATCATGCCTTGATCTATCTAGTGACAAAAGTAGAGCACTGAGTTTACCACTACTATTATGATTCCATAAATGTGTTTCTTTAGATTCTTGAGCACGAGCTTTGCTAAGTTTTCTGGCCTTTCACCTAGTGCGTAGATGTTAATAAAAGCTAGCACTTTTTGGTCATTTTTCTTTGACTGATAAGTCATGTCTGTCTCTAACACTTTCTTTAAGTTAAATACTACTTCTTGGATCCTTATCAGTCCACTCAGGAAAGGTTCAGGAGACAGAACAGTAGAAAAACATGCACAGGCAACACTCTCATTCTCTCCCAATTGATAATCACACAGCAGGGTGGATTCCCCCTGGCCTGACCTGTTTTCAGATTTTGACTGTAGTTCATAGTGCTTCTAGGAATGTAGGGTATGAATATCTTTACCCCTGTTGTTTCTGGGCATGTGGTGTATATATCAAGTGGAGTGGCTAGGTCAAATGGAAGCTCAATTCCTAGATGTATGAAAACTGTAGAGATCTAGGTCTAATGAGATGTAAGGTCTGTGCCATGCAAATATTCAAACTTTCATCAATTCTAAATCACCCCTTCACTACCCAGTTTACTAAGGCAGGAAAAGATTAACTCCCTATTTCACATATGTCACCTACAACACTTTCATGACACAGTCTTTCCTCCTCCCCACAATAAAAGTTATCTCTGCATTCCCCCACTCCAATTTACTTCTCGGAGAAGAAATCAGTAAAGAAAATAAATCAGGATATCAAGATTTTCCTGGCACCAACTTTTGACTGCCCCAGGACTAAGAACCCTGCTGAACCCCTTCCAGCCCCAAAGATTCTATGTTCTCAGGACACTCATTTAGAACCAGCCATTTCTTTTTGCTGCTTTTGTTCCCATATAGTCTCTACCATTCCTCCGCTAGTTCTAATCTGAGCACTTTTAGAACTCCCTGTCCTCTTACAAGTAATTAAAAATATCCCTTACTGACTGTAGGGCCCTGCTTACTGCTTTACTAATTTCACTATATTCTGGTGTCACAATCGTACTTTTATCAAAGGTATTTAAGTATCAAAGGAATTGCTTAAGTGGAACTTCAACTTTTTAAGGTTTATCGTTATGACTTTTACTGTATCTCTGTTACTTGATTTAAGGAAAAATTTGAGTATTCTTTCATCTATAATTACAAGAAAAGTTTGTAGCAGCAGATACATATTAGTGTAACATATGATTATTATACTTTCAAAGATAAAATGTGAAAATTAGTACAAAATATGTATACTTTTATTGCCACCATAATTTAAGGAAAGTTAAAATCAGAAGGCCTGATGAACTTCCTCAGGGCAGTTGGCTGAGAAAAGACCTCAAAGAGAGGTCCACTTCCTTAAAAAGTGAGGGTAGTATTTTTCAATCTTAGTAATAGATAAAGTAATAATAAAAATAATAATAAAACAATGGTTGCAAACATTTATTTAACCTAATAAGAATCTCCCTGCTGCTGTGCTAAGTATATATATACCTGAGCATTTACTCTAGATGACAAAATTAGTACACATAAATATGGCCTTGATTAAATATCACTATACCTGGAAAAATCAGCATCAAGACAAACATAAAAATAGTTTTGTAATTCTCAAAGTAAAGTTAGTCTCTTAAAAGATGCTCTGTATTTTTAAACAGTCTGCTCAATCAGATGAAAGGAGCCCTTCGTGAACACCTGGCAAACTTACTAATCTTTAAATTTATATCAGAATTGACACCCACAGTCCAGCCTTAGAGTAAAAAACTTTGAGATGTTAAAATTTTCCCTTAGATCCCAGAGTAGCCTCTGGCTCAACTCCCCTTTGTATTTTTATTGGAACTATCATTCAGAAGATTTGAAACCCACACTATAAGACTGTGAATTTTCTGTTGTGAAGACACTTATATAGATCAAACAGTATGTACTGATAAGCTTGTTGCTAACAAGAAAGTACAATTGTGTTAACCTTGCAGGAAAGCAAAAGTAGATGGTTCCTCACACGTAAAATTCATGTTCAAACACATCTCTGTAATATTCAATAAACACACATTTATGATTCACCCCAACAACTGAGTATGTCTCTATCATTCACCGAACCCTGCACTCACTTTCCTGGGGACCCAGAAAACTCCATGAAGTGTCTAGACAAAAAAGTCATGGCATACCATATTTTTGAAGAATCACTGATTTGATATAAGAAACCAGTACACTAATAACTAAGATGACACTATAAATGAAAATGTTATGCTTTGAAATGACAAGCAAAGGTTGCAATGAGGAGATTTCAGAACAGATGTTCTCAAATCTGTTGCATCTTAGAATAAAGTGAGAAACTATTTTTTTTAAAGATAGTTGTTCCTGCATTCTTCTGGAACCAATTAAGCCTTGGAAGAGGGGTGATTTTTGCATACCAACCTGGGAGCCACTAGCTGCATGTTGCTACTTAAATTTAAATTACTAAAATAAAATATCCTTGTAACCATAGTGCTTAATTAAGGTATTATTTAAAAAAATAAAGTCCTTGAAGTACTGTGCAAAAGCAAGGTCCCCTGTTTGTGACATCAGGCTGGGAATCTCTGCGAATCCACACCTGCCTAGTGGGGCCAACTGCAAAGAACTGTGAGTTCTGTCTTTTCTTTGTGTTTATCTTTTGTCTCCTGTCCTCCGGACCTCGTGGGAGTGGGCCATATTGGCTCAAAAAAAAGAGAAAAAGCGGGGCCGCTCCGCTTCGCTACTCGGCCGCACACTCTTTCTAAGGAAAGAACAACATCACAACAAGAAGAGAAAAAAATCACACTAAAGACTGTGCTGGACAACTGAAGCCCAACATTTCTTTCTGGACTCTCTTCTCTGCTGTGTTCCTAGGCCCAAGATTTGATCCTTTGAGAGGCCTCATCCACGGAGGACTCCACTACCTTGTAGGCAAATCGACACACCCAGAAAGGGCGGAACCAGAGGAGTGTGGCTGCACACATCATTTAGGCAATGAACACTACCGCAACACGTAAAAAAACACACAATATAAGTGAGACAATGGGCAAACAACGCAGGCCAGCGTCAGACATAGAGAACGAAGATGACAATTCTGATGACCAGACAACAACCAACGAACTAATCAATCTCTCAGATAAGGACTTTAGAAAAGCAATATGGAAGATGCTGAAAGAACTCAAAGAAATCATGGACCGACTTGAACAGAACACTAATAAGAATCAAGAAAATATGATG